>CAKOAT010412932.1:275696-295444 GCA_932364175.1 Eruca vesicaria subsp. sativa | reverse complement strand
TTCATTATTTTTAATAACAAACATAACATAATATAATTTATATATTATCGATATAAACATATTATTTAGACACTAATAAATAAATTATATATTAACTTTTATGATAATTTTATATATGAGTAATTTAGTGCTCTGCCAATAAATAAATAATAATAATTTATATATAAATTATAATTAATTAATTAATTTATTTAATAATAATTATAATTTAATAATAATTAATTAAATTATAACTATAATTTTATATATGAGGAATATGTTATATCCAAAAAATTAATATTTTTTAAAAAAATTAATTTTTAAATATAATTTACATAATGAAAATTAATTATTTTTAATAAAATTATATATTATTAATATATATTTTATATATATATTATTTTAAAAGAAATATATTATTTTACTAACTATTATGACAATTTTAAAATTGTATACTTGTAATGTTCTGCCAATCACTTTATTGAAAAATTTAATGAAAGCATACAGCTTCTGTAGCTTACTGCTTCTGCAGCATACTGCTACTGCTTTATCATCTGCTGTAATGAGGTATTTATCTGATTAATGGGAGGCCTAAACCAAAGTTGCTAGTTTCGCTGATAGTACCTTCTTTCTTTGATCTTTTTTTTTTGTCAGCTCTTCTTTCTTTGATCACAGAATGTGTTTTATTAGTAACTTAGCTTTTTTTTTTTGAAACACTATTAGTAACTTAGCTTACATTTTACTCTCCCATCAATGTCAGTTAGAAATTCCATAATATGGAACTGGTTTGTACTTTGTAGTTGATTGGTTTTTACTTTTTAGCAAATACCATTCGTTTTTTCGTTGGTACTGTTTTTGATCGTGTTATGTTTTTGTGTGTTTACATGTCAACAATATAAATTACAAATACCATAAGCCGTAGAGAAAGTTAGTCATAATGATTAGTATATTAGAGACCAAACCAACTCTTCCACCAACATACAAACCAACTCTCCTACCTCCAGTTTACACTCCACCGGTTTACAAGCCAACTCTCTCTCCCCCGGTCTACGAAAACTCTCCAAGCTATTCTCCTCCAACTCCTTAAAGTCGTTGATGGCATCACCCTTTGCAAAAATGATACGAAACCTACCCAATTCAAGGTATAAATACATACTCAAGGTTTTATGGTGTTGCATACAGTACCGATCCTGTATGTGAAGCATGAGGACAAGGTGGATCCAATGGCAGAGAAAACGCTGCAGGCGCTGAAGAAACATTACTCTGTCTTTGATGAGAAAGTTCTTTCTAAGATCCCTCTTGCTTCCCTCAAGGCCAAGCTGGGTTAGAGACTTTGTAGTGAATCAATCCCCTCTGCTTTTAATTGTGTCCCTCGGAAACAATTTTCATTTTTCTTTTGCTATTTGATGTGAACTATGAGATAACGCTCTATGTATGTTAATTCATGAATAGTAAAAAAGTTATTTCCTTGTTATAACACCAAATTAATAGTATTGAACATAAAGAAACGTTCATAAGAGAAAGCTTCTTTCATTATTTATCAATACATAATCAAAGGAACAGACAATTGGTATGAGATCATAATTACAACATAAGACTAAACAGGGGGAATTTACGTAATATCACTAAAAAATTTGGATAGATATAATTTCTTTGATATCTCTATAAACCATTTTTTGATGTCAGATAAGAACAAGATCTTATACTAGTGACAGAATGAACAAAACAAGAAACTAGGAGTTTAATGTAATAATCAATATAGTGTATACAGTGACGAAAGGCTTCATGACTCGGTGGCTAGTTCCTTGTCAAAAGTGTCGAGAAACTGATAAATGGTTGTGACGGCAAGCAAGATACCAGTCCCTGAGCCAATAGCTCCAGTGAGGTCGGCAAGAACAGTGAGTGCACCAATGCACATTCCTCCAAAGGCGGCTGCTGTTGGGATGTAGCGGTTAAGCTCCTTGAGCATATTGGAGTCTCTGTGCCCAGCCATCCCCATCCCTTGTCTCTTGAGCTGCTTGGCCACGTCTCTAGCGGAGGAACCAGAGACTTCAATCCATGTCTTGGATAAAAACGCACAAGTAGAGAGTATGAAGACGATGTAGAAGAGTGCGTGGAAAGGATGAGCAGAAATATCTGCAAGGCTTGATGGAGCTGTGATCAAGTAAGCGAGACCACCTACTGGTGTTGGTCCTCTCCACTGTCCCAGCAAGTTCACCATGAAATTCCCACCAAAGTGGTTGTAGAGAAGCTGAGAGATGAAGTAGAGATTTGAGACGAGAGCGGTTTGGAGAATGATTGGCATGTTGGAGGTGTACAAGAGTTTGATCGGGTAGCCGCCTTGCCGTGAGTTCTTTGAACTAAGAGGTAATACAACGCGGAAGCCTTGGAAGTAGACAACGATGAGGAAGACCAAGACTGTTGCAAGCAGATTCGCAACGTTTGGAAAAGTCTGTCTGAAGAAAGCTTGTCGGATGCTTGACTTGGTTATCAAGTTATGGAAAAGCGAGATCAATGCGCCTTCAAACTCCAGTCCAGACCGTTTGAAGAACGTGACGGGGCTAAAGGCGTTCCATATAACGCTCTCACAGAGGCTAGTCGCTATGAAAAGTGAGATCGCAGAGCCAAGACCATACCCTTTTTGGAGAAGCTCATCGAGACACTGAAGGATGATTCCAGCAAAGACGAGCTGGAGAATGATGAGAAGTGCGTTTCCCACACCGAGCTGTGCAACTGGACCGTACATACCAGAGAGGACGTATGTCACTGCTTGACCTAAGGCGATTACAAAGGCGAGAAGCTTCTGAGAGCGTTCAAGAGAGCATGATCCTCTTCATTGTTGACCTGAATAATCTTTGAGCCAGTCAAGAACTGCATCACGAGCCCTGATGTGACGATGGGACCGATACCGAGCTCCATGAGGGTGCCACGGCTTGATGCGAGAATGGCACGCATCCAGTAAAACGGATCCGAACCGGTGGTGGAGTGGATACCGTAAAGAGGAAGTTGACTACAAATGAGAAACACGAAGAGAGTCGTGAGGGTATACATGACCTTCTCTCTCAATGGAACCATTCTTCTTCTTCTCAAAAGCACTCTGCACTTCTGGCAGATACGGCAAAAAAGGTTTCACCATATCCAACACACTAAACCCACCATATCCTCTTCTCATACTTTCCCTATCTGTGAAATATATCGAGAAAGCTTGCGTTTATTGATTCTATAAGATGTGCTTATATACAACTTAACATATCCTTGTCTAGCAAGGTCAAGGTAAAGATAATCCTAAACCCCTAAGATATAGGAAACTACTATTAACTTAGAACTAGATTCTGGATGTTTTTTAAACTTTATATTGTTCAAAAAAATTAAGAAACATTGATAGTATATATTTTACCACTTACCAATATTGATAGATGGTTAATATTATTTTATAGTTTATATGCATCGATTTATTAATTGTTTTCAATTGTAATTTCTTTTGGTTGTTTATATATATATATATATATATATATATATATATATATATATATATATACTAGGAGTTTTACCCGCACTTACGGGCCTAAATATTTTATAATTATTTTATTAATACATTTTTTACTAATTGAAAGATTATAATGATAAAGTTTTATTTCTGTTTTATTTTTTTTAAACAATAATATTTATATTTTCATTTAAACATTCTTACATATATTTCTTTATACATTATGTTCACTATTAAAAATAAATCTTAAAATAAAATAATATTTTTCCTTTTAATTATATAAAATTAAGATGTTTACTTGATTAATATTTAATTATGTATTTTATAGTTTTTATTAAAATATATATTTTCAGATAACAACACAATATATATAGGAATTATCTTATTAAAATACATATTATTTATATTTTGGATAATTTTTATGATTATTATTAATTTTAATTACTTATCTAATCAAATAGTTTTTAAATTCATTTTTATTTTGTATGAAATTATTATATTTTATTCATTAAGGATATATATATCTTTATGTTAATTTTCAACAAATAAGTACTATATTAGATCAAATAGGTTAACTGCTTTACTATTTTTAATTACATATACATCTTTCTTGGGTTTTATATTAATCCATCATACTAAACCCATTTAATCATATAAGTAATAAAAATGTGTAACTATGATATAATAATACTAAACATGGGCAACGTTTTTTAAAAAAAAAAGAAGTTTAAGCCCAATTTGATAGGCAAACAGTTTTTTTTTTCCGGGAAAAGGATATCTATTATATTAAAAAACTTCTATTCATGTGTGATATTTTTTAAAAATGGACCTTCCTTAGAAAATTCTATTTCATTTATTTTTATTAACATATTGTCATTATTAAGATATCACAACTTATTTAATCAACACTATAACTACTTCACCTATAAAACTGTTTTAATTTTATTTCTAATAATATAAATTCTGTTGAAAAAGAATCTTACAAAAAAATTTAAACATTTTTATATAATGCATTAATTAATTTCGTAATTATTAGTCTAGATTATTTGAATATAAAAATATGATTTTTTATGAAAAATTTCTGTATACTAAAATTATAGATGCTAAATTATATATTTTAAACACAACCAAGAAATATAAATGATCATAAAAAATATATATATTCTATTGTATAACTAAATAAAATTTAAAAATATTTTTCTTGCAAACTGTAGAAAAATGTATAAAACGCATAAAAGAAATATTTTGAAAGGTGTTACCTATTTGATTATTTCAAATTATTAATTTATTGTACTTAATTTGAAATTATATTATTATGTAATAACAATTTATGACAAGTTAAAATGTATAAAAAATGTATGTATTAGTAATGTAAAATAAATAAAACAATAAAATTATAGAATTACATTATATATAGCATTATAATGTAAATCATATATTAATTTTTTTTAAGATAATATTAAATTTATACATTTATAATATACGCAAAAAAGTTTATTCAACAATAAAAAAAGGGATTAAAGTCTTTATTAGATTGAGAAACGTACATATATTTATTTTTCCCAAAAATATATGTTTTATGACTTTTGAGAACAAGATAATTGAATGACTAATTAGCAATGATCCATTTGTTATTGACATACTATATTCTCCCATTTATAAGATGTATGTTATTTTAATAGATAAAAAGATTTCTATATTATGTAAATCCCAATTTAAATTTATATATGTTTGAATTACATTACTTAAACACTTATGTTCTAATACTATACCTTCACATTTAACATATTAAAAATGATTTAATATTCAATCATTTATTTTATTATTTTTATAAATATCTAATAAAATGCTTAAGGATTGGTGTATATGAATATTTTAAATTTTTCATAAAATTAAAAAATAAATACTAAACAAAATTATTTTCTTACTGCTACTTATAACTTAAACTCAAATTAGATCCATTTATTAGATTTAATAATAGAGAAAGAAATATAAATAATTATCAAATTTTTGAAACTTTTGTCAAATAATTATACACAAATCCAACAAAATATATATATAATAGGAAGTAACAAATACATGTGAGTTTGAAATAATTAATTAAATAAAACAAACAAACAAACTATAAAATTTAGCTGTTTAAAAAATAATATAAATAATTTTATATATATATATATATTTATCCATAAAAATGAAAATAAACACCCGCACGGTCGTGCGGGTCAAGCTCTAGTGGTTACTTACAACTATAGCCAAACCATTTGCAGAGTAATTATATTCATAATTTGTTTTTTTTATGTGAACATCATGTGGGTTAACGTAAGACATGCATAATAAATCTTATGGATTATATTTTTATCAGCTAATGTATATATACTCTCGCTGGTTAGTTACGATTAGATATTGATTTGTTTCTATACATTTAGGATGTTGTTTAAATAAGACAATTTGGATATGGATATTCAAATCGATGATTAGTTATTATGATAACACTTTGGTTAAATCCATACATAAAAATTAGGAATTTCATTTCAAACTTCTTTGATTGTAGGTATAAGAAAATCAAATTGTATAACAATTAAAAATTCATAATTTTAGTATGTATTTTATTCAAAAATAAATTACAAAAGAAGGATACATATTCCATATTTGTAATCTATATGAACCGGGAAACACATTTGATTGTATGTAAACCATATAAAATCTTTGATTTCTAAGACAATTTGATTTGTGATGTCTAACCGGAATACAATGAGACAGTTTCATTTATGATGAATATGAGTGGTATCAAGTTACCACTGTGGCCGTATAAATATAGTGTTATGGTTTAGGTTTAACAGAAATTATTGCTTTGGTAAAATAATATAACTCACCAAACAATCGACTTGAGGTGGTTAGGTTAAGTTATTTAAGATGATGGTTAAGTCGTGTCAATTGATTAAATCAAAAGTTAAAATTTAGGTTGTGTGGTAAAGTTGTCAAAGATGATTTTTTCCAGCAAAAAAAAATAACAATCACATACTTTTGTTATACATAGACAATTGGAGACCTCTTGACTACAATGCATGCATTACAACAGTGGAAGTTTTTTCCTTTAACTGTGGAAAGATTATCATTGTTTACCACTCAGAACTAATGCTCGACGTTTTTTTATGCTTTCCACGACGTTCTTTCAACATCCTTAAGCTTCTCTATCGTCACATTCTCGTTGTTAGACTTTGACAAAGACCCTTCTTGAGCACTGCGCATTTGATGTGACTTCAGCTTAATACCAAACCACGTTTTGCTACCGCTTCTCAAACCACCACCACCACCTTTTGCCGTCTTACCAAGCTTCTCAATCTCCTATTTCATATTAGAATATTCTTTCTCTAACTTACAAACCCGCATTCTCATACTATCCATTCCAAGATTCAAGACTTGATTCTCTCTTACCGCAGTTGCTCATCTCATGCTCAAAGAACAGGACTTGGACTATTATTCTTAGAGGTAATCTCTCGTTCTACGCCGCGTGTGTGCAAGCTTCTAAAGAGAGCTTCTAGCAATCTAAAAACCTGCATGATTCTCTCTTTTTGTTATCGGTAACCACAGATGATGCTTTAAGTAAATGTCTATTGCACGATAGAGTCCATCATCTAAGAGTCCGGCGTATCAAGGAATAGAAGCAGCTAAAGCTTCGAACTTTAAAAGCTTGAGATTGACATCAAGTGCAACTTCAGCAAGATACCCAACGATCAGCTTTGCAACCACTGTCATTGATGTTATTGACTGCGGCGATCCGATTATATCCGTACTAAGAAAATGATCTAAGATCCTCTGCACAGAGTCAACATCGTATAGAGTCTCCATTGTATGAGAAAAAGTTAGGCATTACAAGATCTTCCAGTGCCGCCTGGTCAATGACTCCACTTCCAGAGAGCAAAGGAAACTTATGAAGATGGAAAGACATCTCTCCAACTTCAACGACAATATCACTTGGAAGTCCAGTTGTGCAAAACCTGCAAGAAGACAGAGCCAGACAAAGGAATAAGCTTTGACTCAGTAATACTCAGACCAAAAGTCTCCAATTCATTCAACGTCTGAAGGAGAAAATCAAGAAGAAGCAAAGATACACTGAAACATAAGAGAGATAAAAGGTGAATATTTATTACCAAGCTTGGCCATGTCTCTGGAAAGCATCTGATTTGGATCCCAGCTTCATGCAAGCCATACTTTCCCCTCAGATACTATAATGTCTAAGCTCCACCAAACTCAAAACCCTAAGTACAACCAACAAAACAAAAAAAAAACTGCTGATTTCTCAGAAAGAAATAGACTTTGGATCCATGCGGACCATGCCAGATCGATAGTTACTTAAAACAGATTAATTTTACTCAAGACATTTCAACAAACACTTAAGCTTCAATATTTTCTCCACATTTAGTAAGCTCAGAATTATCTTCGAAAAACTAAACCTAAAACCCCAAAAGAATCAGACCTTGTGTAATAAAAGAGATCCCTGACGAAAACCACAAAAGAAACTAAGAATCTTAAATAAACTTATCTGCAACACCAAAATTCATATGACTTCCCCAGCAGAATAATGAAAAGAAAATAAAGAGGCCAAATTCCCCAGTAACCCAGCCAGAAAAGAATAGCTATCATTAAAGATGGTTTAGTCGTGATGTTTGGTTTAATTATTAACTAAAATTTGGGTTGTTTGTTTTAATAATCAAGGAAGGTTAAGTCAGTGGCATGATTTGTAAATATTTAGGAAAAGTCTGGATTAAGTTTTATTTGTACTTCAGTTTTAATATTTTAAGATGAAATTAGATACCAAAACTTGCCTTTATTAACTAAACCAGAAAAGTGTTTCTCAAGAACAAAAGTAGAGATTATAAGCGAACGAATTAATCCCTCTGTTGTTGTTTTTCTATCGGATGCCTAGAATAGTTTGGTCACCTCTCCTTTTATAGTCACGTGCCACTCATTTTCCCAATTGCTTTAACAATTTCTTTAACCGACACCAACACATAAAAAGAAATAGCTTATCGTTTGTTCATTTTCCCAATTGCTTTAACAATTTCTTTAACCGACACCAACACATAAAAAGAAATAGCTTATCGTTTGTTTATTCTGTGCAAGACTTCTCTGGGCTGAGAATTGGAGCTGGGCTTCAAAAAGAATTTAATGAAAGTTAGTTGGGTCCATCTTCTAATATGCTTAGTTTAGTTTGCTATTTTCAAAATGAGTTTTATGATAAACATGATACTTAAAATTATTAACTTAAAAATTGTAAAAAATATTAATGATATTAAAAAAAAAGTAAAATTCTAAAGTTGATTCAATAGTAACTGAAAAATTTTATTGCTATTTTTATAAAACCCTTTAAATATAAATTGTAAAATATTATGTGACAGTAATTTTACTTTCCTCAAATCTTTATAAAATAAGAGTATTTGATCATATTTATTTATTTTTAAAAATACTAAAGAAAAAATATTTTACTTTTTTAAAAAATGTTCTCTTATAAAAACCAATCATGTTTAATATTAATTGTTTTGTTGGAAATTCATAAACAAAAAGAATTACAAATACTCATATCTGGATATAGGACTAAACTCTCTCATTTTCTAACCAAACACAATAGTAAATACACTAAAACTAAAAATATTATATTTTTAATAATTAGATTATTTTCAGTATTGATAATATTCTAAAAACTCTAAAAATACTAAAAAGTGAAAATTTAAATTTAATAAAAATATTCTAAAAATAATTATATTTTCAGTATTGATACATAAAATGAGTTCTTATAATTTATATTTATAATTGGCTTAAAAACTTATTTTGCTTTAATATTTTGTTACATTTAAATTATAGAAAATAAAATTTGCTTATATGATGTTGTCTTTATCATTATGATTTTATTACAAAAAAAAATTCTGATAAAAGA
Source organism: Eruca vesicaria subsp. sativa (assembly GCA_932364175.1). Taxonomy (NCBI): domain Eukaryota; kingdom Viridiplantae; phylum Streptophyta; class Magnoliopsida; order Brassicales; family Brassicaceae; genus Eruca; species Eruca vesicaria. Next base: position 286,043 of record CAKOAT010412932.1, on the reverse strand, counting down.
TACAAAAAAACATAAATTTATAAATCCAATTTTCTGATTTTAGTTAATATATACATTTAAATGATAAATTAACTTTTGAATTAATTTTTAAAAAGTGGATAATATTTACATTAAAGTGATATTAGGTCATTTCTTAATCAACTTAATAGATCAACTTAGGTCATTTTAAAGTGTTATATATAATTTAATAATTTACTAATTTAATTAGTTTTTACATACCGATTAATGAATTTAAGTATAAAATGAACTCTAGATTAAAAAATATATTTTTAATTCATTTTCATAAAGCATAAATACCAGAATAGTTTATATTTTCATTCTAAGATATGTGAACATTTTATATACATATAATTATGTTACTAGTTTTAATTTTTGTTAACAGTGATACATATAAGTTATTATTATAATTCAAGAATCTTACCAAAATTGTAAAATTTCATAAATGAATTCTAACATGACACATTTTTGACCAAGCCATATTATCTTATTCCTAAAGAATGAATGTGGTAATGACTCATAAGTAGTTTTTAACAAATTAGTTAACAAATAATGTTTAGGAGATTAAGGTGCAATAATTGTGGAATTGCGAGCCAATTTTTTACTTTTGAGTAAGCCTTTGATAACACCACATACGTAAATAAAGGTTAAACTCAAAAGTATGAAAATTTGATTATTTTTTGTGTGTTTGTATATGGTGGTGATGAAGTAGAGATGCACCTTATTGTAAAAAACAGAATATCAAAGGTTAAGACATGAGAGAAGGAGAATTTTATTATCCACTATGGTCTTGCATATGTTATTATGATACCACATTTTGTATAAGCCTCCCACGTGATTGATTTTGTGGTTTTTTCGGAGCTTGTTTTGATTCTGTATTTTTTTTTCTTTTGACGTTGTGATCTTTCCTTATTTTTATCCATAAATAATTTCAAAATGATAAAAATATAAAGGAAACAATTTTACGAAAAAAGGAAAATTGTAAGGATAAAGACGACAAACCGAATAGCAAAATGAAGAAGATAATTTTATTCCTTTTGTTTTAGTCAAAAAGTACATTTTTTCTTTAACCTTAGAAATTTTCCTTCATTAGAATGTATAATCTGAAAGGAGTCTAGATGTCTATATGTTGTTGTTTTTCTATCGGATGCATATAATAGCTTGGTCACCTCTCCTTTTATAGTCATGTACCTCTCCTTTTCCCAATTGCTTTATCAATTTATTTAACCGACACCAACACATAAAAGGAAATAGCTTATCGTTTGTTTATTCTGTGCATGACTTCTCTGGGCTGAGAATTGGAGCTGGGCTTTAAAAAGAATTTAACGAAAGTTAGTTGGGCCCATCCTCTAATATTCTTAGTTTAGGTTGCTATTTTCAAAATGAGTTTTATGAATAACATGATACTAAAAATTATTAACTTAAAAGTTGTAAAAAATATTAATGATATTAAAAAAATAGTACTAAAGTTGATTCAATAGTAACTGGAAACTTTCATTGCTATTTTTATAAAATCCTTTAAATATAAATAGTAAAATATTATGTGACAGTAATTTTACTTTTCTCAAATCTTTATGAAATAAGAGTATTTGATAATACATTTTTTTGAAAATCCCAAAGAATTTTTTTTTTAGAATTTTTAAAAATATTCTCTTATAAATAACCAATCATGTTTAGTATTAATTGTTTTGTTAAAAATTCATAAACAAAAAAAATTACAAATACTCACATCTGTATATAGGATTAAACTCTCTCTATTTTTTTTAACCAAACACAATAGTAAATACACTAAAAACTAAAAATATTATATTTTAAATAATTAAATTATTTCAGTACTGATAATATTCAAGAAATACTCTAAAATACTAAAAAGGGAAATTTAAAATTTTATAAAAATATTATAAAAATAATTTATCTTTTTCATTATTGATACATAAAATGAGTTTTTAGAACTTATATTTCTGTTTGGCTTAAAAACATATTTTTGCTTTAATATTTTGTTATATAGAAAATAAAATTGTTTATGTTATGTTGTCTTTATAATTATGATTTTAATACGAAAAAAAATTCTGACAAAAAATCTGACGTGGCATTAGGAGGATCAACCGTCAGCATGAGCACCCTCTGGATGTTTCTCCATTTGGGCCGTTTTCAGTGTTTTAAATGGACGTTTTCGTTAGTTGTAAAATCCTGATAACAAATGTAATTGCCCAATGGGCTTAATACAATGAAACTTTTGTTGAAAAAAAAAAAGATTGTCAGACGGGAAGCAGAAGAATTAAAAAACCAAAAATAAAATAAAGAAAACTGGGTTTATATAAGTTTCCTTGTTTAACAAGAAACAAACTACAGTAGAAAGAAAGAGGGAGGGAGACGACAAAAAAGGAAGAGAAAGAGAAATATCATGTTTATGATTTCATTAATACTAACGTTTCTTATCTTTCATTCTTTATACAAACTGACATGGCCCATAAGGAGCTTCTATGTGAAGATTGAGAGAAACGTATGGGGAACATTGGTGATTAACATCTTGCTAAGTATATGGCATCTGAAAATGAAGATGACGTAGAGGAAGTAGTTATAAGTTATGTCATCGCTTGATGACTCAAGAATGAGTCGGGTAAGCTTTAAAGATCGTTGTTATTGCTTTGATTTAAGCCTCTTTTTGCTTAATCCTGGTACAAGTTACAACCTTCATGCTTCTGTGTTGTGTGTTTGTTTATAATGTTTGAGACTTCTTTTGTTATCGTTCGTTCTTGATTGGAAATCGTATTGAATTCTGTGGTTAATTTCTGTGCGCTCATATTGCTTTAGCTGAACAAGAATATGGATTGATTTTCAGATGGTATTTCCATGGATGTTTGATGAGTTTCTGTGTGTGATTAGTTAACAAATAATGTTTAGGAGATTAAGGTGCAATAATTGTGGAATTGCGAGCCAATTTTTTACTTTTGAGTAAGCCTTTGATAACACCACATACGTAAATAAAGGTTAAACTCAAAAGTATGAAAATGTGATTACTTTTTTGTGTGTTTGTATCTGGTGGTGATGAAGTAGAGAAGCACCTTATTGTAAAAAACAGAATATCAAAGGTTAAGACATGAGAAGGTTAAGGCATGAGAGAAGGAGAATTTTATTATCCACTATGCTCTTGCATATGTTATTACGATACCACATTTTGTATGAGCCTCCTATGTGGTTGATTTTTGTGGTTTTTTCGGAGCTTGTTTTGATTTTCTATTTTTTTTTCTTTTGACGTTGTGATCTTGCCTTATTTTTATCCATAAATAATTTTAAAATAATAAAAATATAAAGGAAACACTTTTACGGAAAAAAAAGAAAATTGTAAGGATAAAGACGACAGACAATATAGCAAAACGAAGAAGATAATTTTATTCCTTTTGTTTTAGTCAAAAAGTACAGTTTTTCTTTAACCTTAGAATTTTTTCTTCCTTAAAATTATAATCTGAAAGGATTGATGTCTATTGTGTTTTTCTTTATTTCCATTTTATTAAAAATATTATTTTCTAAAGTTAAAATTTAGTTTTATAAAAATATTCTAAAAGTAATTTATCTTCTCAGTATAGATCACAAAATGAATTTTATTTTAACAACTGAAAATTAATTATTACTTAGAATGTAGTTAAATTAAATAAACACACATACAACAATTAGAAACAACAGATAAACAACTAAAATGATGATAGAGTTTCCTGCGAACTTGAGATATTTGTCGTACTTTGAACATCAGATCTCTTTTTGTATTATATTGGTTTATTCTAATTTAGATCTACAAATATTCTTTGATTTATAATTCATATATTGATTCAATCATAAGACATAAAAATGGGAATGACCAATTAATGAATTAGCTGTGCCTGTGTTGAAGTGAAAGATCAAGAATCAAAGCTTAGTGATATCAAACCTAGTTAGATGTATAGAATTTAGTGGTATTCTACATTTTGTTAACTTCGTGGATAAAATACAAGTAAATGTACGTGGGTAGATGATCGACTGTAACATCAAATCTTAGCGTATGTACTTTCATACTTGAATCAAATAAACTTTTATCATGCAACTTTAGGTTAAACTGTATGAAACAAACTGTTTTTCTTTTGTTACTTTACAAAAAACTAATCTTTCGTTCTCCAAGACAGACTCCTACAGTTAGTTTTCCAAACCATTTAGAATGGGCTATTTGATACCCGGGAAAAGAATGATGAAGTTGCTATATTAAACCTTTAAGCCCATTGTAGGCTTGATTTTATGAAGCACCAACTAGTTAAAGATTAGACTAAACATTAGGGCTGGGCAATCGGGGTTCCAATCGGGTTTCGGTTCGGGTTCATTCGGGTCTCGGATTTTCGGGTTCATAAATTTCAGCCCCATTCGGATATTATAAAAATTCGGGTCGGATTCGGTTCGGGTTTAGTCAGGTTCGGTTCGGGTTTAGTAACATGTCTAAGATCCGGTTGAACCCGAAATAGTTTCGGTTTCAGATACTAATCGGGTTATCGGTTCTAAAAATACTAATTTATACTCAATTAAACTCACTATATTTTCAATCATTTTATTAAATTTGTGTATTTAGCTTCTACAAACCATATTGTTCTCCTCCAAAATAATATTCTGAAACTCATCTATCAACCATATAAGATTTGTCAATGAACTATATGTGACAACACTAAACATATCATGATCAATGACAAACCAAAGCCTTGTATGAACAAAATATATTACATAATGAAACATAAAAGATTAAAGTTAACAAATAACAATTCTATAAACATAAGAAGTGCTATTTAAACTTATAAAAACAACATTATATAAACTTCAAAACAAATTTATTCGTAACTTAACTTCAAATGTAATGTCAATCATAAACATTAATATTAACCAAATAACACTATATATTAGACTAAATATTTGAGTTAGTTATTTATATCATAACTAATTATTGTAGGTACTCAATAATATATTAATTTGTTTTGGAAACATATTAGAAATTTAGATTGGATATGATACAAGTTTTTTTGGAAGTTTAAAGTTTCGGGTTCTTTCGGATATCCATTTAAGTTCGGGTTCGGTTCGGGTAATACCCATAACCCGAAATACCGTAAAAACAAGATCCATTCGGTACTTATGTCGGGTTCGGATCGGTTCGGATTCCTTTTTATCGGGTCGGATTCGGTTCGGATTTTCGGGTTCGGTTTTTTTTGCCCAGCCCTACTAAACATGGTGGTGGTCCATTTTTAAGGACCATTTTGACGAGTCCAATATTTCTATATGAATACTAATAATTACGTTCCTGCTTTCGTTCATAAATACGAGAATAACACTTTCGTTCAGCGGAAGTAGTCAACTGAACTTCCACGGATTAGTCAACTAATTATATGTTAAATAGACGAACCACCTTAATAATACGTATAAAGATTTATACACAGGTGATGCATGGTACAACAGCGAATCTTTATATTTTAGAAGCATAGATTCAACAAAACTTGATAAATAAATGCAAAACCCCATTAAATAAAACATTACTGCTCGGCCCACAATCCACCATCTACTAGTATTTCTTTCTAATAATTAACTCTTTTATTTATTTTTTTGTAATTTTGATACATATCAAACAAGTCAAGAATTTTGATTATCTTTTATTATAAGGAAAAACGGATAGTTGTTTTCAGTTGTTTTAATCACATAACGACAGAAGAAGAGACAGGAACAACCGCTGGTTCAGAAGGAAGTTTATCAGCTATGTCGCGTTGCACGAGATTCCCCTGCGCCTGCGCCATTAATATGGACTTGTAAATCTCAACAAGCACTTTCTCATCATACTCCTTCATCTGACGCGGCGGGCCGAAACCAGATCCACCGTATCCAGAAGATCCAACGGCCCTTGAGTTCGCCAACCGCATCATCATACTAACATAAGAATCACGTAACCAAACCAGAAGCTTCTTAGGCGAAGCCCTTCTGAGGATCCTCAGTTTTGGCATAATCTTGATCCTCCAAAAGCGTTTCTTCCGGGTCGGATCCATTTTGACCCGTTTTCCACTCATCCGACCCGGCGTTGATGACCCATCAAGCTTCTCGTATCCTCTCCACCTCCGCCAGTACCTCTTAGTTTTTATCTCCATCACACAACACTCCCTTTCTCTAGACTCTAATCTTTATGTAAATATATTTGTTTGTGTATCTGTGTTTCTAGAGAGAGAGAGAGAGAAGGAATGAAGAATGTAAGAGAGAGAGGAGATTTATAATAATGACTAGGAAGACCTAAATGCACAAGTGTGTATGAAGCAGCAGGCACGTGATTAGTTACACACATCTATGCGCTTATAAATATCATCGAATGGTCAGGATAATTAATGAAGCAGCGTAAACGTTGATTTTTCTGGTCGACTCGCGTTGATTCCTTGTTTTGTCAACTATCGGCGTTTTATTATCTTGAAGTAATGTTATCATCTGCTCTTTGATTCTAACAACAGTGTTATTTAAAGTAATAAGCGCAATGGCGTTTAGCGGGAGTGGATCGTTATTGCAATAATGGCGATGTGCGAGGGTCGACGCTTCCATGGGCCCATGTGACAACCCCTCCACCAAATCCTGGCCGTTCGATCTCACTCATTTTCATTCCTCAGTGCAAGTCGATAGAAAGTTAGTAATACACGCATGTATATATGTAATGTAACGTAGAGTATTTTTTGGTGCCCAATATTTTTCTAAATCCTTATGTTTGTTCGTATTCGGAAGTTAGTATATCTTAAGCGCAAATAATCAAGTGTAGCATGTTTAGGTTGCGCTACATCAGTACATTAATATATATTGTTATCGAGGGAAATCTTGGCCTTCACAAATAGACGTTAAATGCCAACATTATTGACCTTACTGACCTGTGATTTCATCAATCCAAATATTCCCTCGTTTTGCTAATCACCTCACGTGGAAACTTCATACACACGCAGGTACACACGTAAGCATGCAACATGGTCTGTAATACTATCACATACCTCGTTTAACACCCGCGCCCAACATTTTACATCTAAGCCCAATAACTACTTCTATTGCGTAGACCTATTAAGTTTTATTATGGCCCATTTACAATTTACATACGATTAGAGACGAAGCACCTTCTACGCACGATCATAGCTCAGCACATGACGCCACGTCTTTTCTCTTTTCACCTTTACCTATTTACTATACTGTCCCGCTAGTTTTTCTTTTTGTATATCTTTTGTTAATCAGGTATTCTTTTTTTTTTTTTTAATTAATCAGGTATTCTTTTACTTGAAATAAATAGATTTATGGAAATGATGATATATATATATATATATATGCACATGTAGAACTGAATGAAAAAAAATCCAAAGAAATTTCTAAATCTCTTAAAAAAATATTCTAATAAATTCCAATTATTTACTTATATATATAATTTTTTTCTGTACAATCTAAGTTTTAAAACATTACTTATGACAATCAACTATTCTCATCTTACTGTCCTTAGCTATAAAGTACATGAGCAACATTATATTCAAAAATGTGAAAACTTGAAATCATGAACTGTTACGACATAAATACACGATCATGGTATTTTTCTCATTTCATTTATGGAGATCAGAACATCTTTTTGAAATTCAAATAAATTTGGTAATTACTATATGTAAAAACATAAAACGCTCTTTTCTCAAACAATAAATCAAGGATATCAAGGGAAATTAAGATAGTATATCGTTACTGGCAAGCCAGTAAATGACATTGTAAATTCCTAAAACAACCATAGATTATTTTTTCTTTAATTTATTGGATCAGCCTGTAGAATCTTAAGCAACAACCATGGCATTACCTACATGATCAAAATTTAACTAAATTAAAATTATAATTTACTTTATATTCATGCAAACAACATGTAAGATGATTAAACAAAATGTTAATGTGTGCGCTAAAGATCAAGTACGTTGCAATTTACTTTTCTTTATAGGAAAACAGCATACGAATATTTAATACAATTAATAAAGAAAAAGTTGTCGAGAATAGCAAATTAATTTAACTAGGTGACCCACCCGCACCCTGTGCGGGTATAAAAATATAGTATAATGCTGAGACAGAAGTATCTATTGAGTTCAAATGTGGGACTTATTGGAACAAGTGAGAGTTTCAATGCTGAGACAAGATTTGCGCAAATCTCTAGGATGCAGTAGAGGTGGGCAAATCGTTACATTTTCGGTTTGGTTTGTTTAGTTCGGTTTTAATATTTTTTTTTTTCAATTGACATAAATCTAATTTAGTCTGGTTCGGTGTGGTTTATGTCCAGTTCAATTTATATTCAGTTCGGTTTGTTTTTGGATCGGCTTAATTAGGCTCTTTGTCGCTTAATTTTTTTTTAAAAAAATTAACATCATTAGTATGTTTTTAATAAAAGTTAACTATTAAAAAAACAAATGTAAGTAAGATATACTGGAGACAGTGAGATATTAAAAATGTGATAAAAATCTCATAGATATCACAATCCCATAGAAAATGTGATGAAAATTTAAATATAATTCATAAGTAATATAAAATAAAAAGAACATTTATGAATAAAAAAGTCCCATAGAAACCTGCTAAAAAAATTGTCAATTTTTTTAGCAATTGTACAATATAAAATAATTTAATAGATTTCTAAATTTTATCGAGACGAAAATAATATTGAATTTGCATATCGCTATTGAAACAAACTGAAAAATGTTTTGTAATCAACTACAAACGGTCTTTCATCTGTGTTATTNTAATAGATTTCTAAATTTTATCGAGACGAAAATAATATTGAATTTGCATATCGCTATTGAAACAAACTGAAAAATGTTTTGTAATCAACTACAAACGGTCTTTCATCTGTGTTATTTATCTGTTAATATAAAAACAAACAAATGTATATATATAGTAAATCACATTTTTAAGATCCATATTTATATATATATATATATAATTAAGATAATAGTTTTGGATTTTCTATATCTCAAATCACCATTATATTTGTGGTTTTCTAAATGAATAATAGTTTTAGGCTTTTCTAACTCAAATCACCATTATCATATAAATTTGTTCAAGGTAATTGATAGCAAAATAAGGTAATCATCATATTTCCGAATTAACTAATTAGGAAATAAAGAACATACACATCAATGCAATATCAGATGTATATAGTTACTAATAAATGACATCCTAAAAGAACAAGAAATTTACTTAATAGATATATATTTTCACAAAAATTTAACTTTAAAATTTGTCAATTAAATGTATATTTAAAAAAATACTTCCTAAAAAGATTATTTTGTTTAGAATTATATATAAAAAAAAATTCAGAATATATCAAATTTAAAGAATAATTATGAATTAATAATCATATTTTATCATTAAGTCTTATGGTTCCTGAAATATTTGTCATAAAAATTCTTGTAAAGACATTTCTTTAGATATATAAAGTCTTATGGTTCTTGTAATATTTGTTTTCTTTTAATAAACATGAAGCAATTAAAGAAAGATATTGAAAATTGACTGTCATAAATTTGCAATAATTAACATACCATTCAAGACAAGTAACTGATGGCAAAATAAGGTAATCATCTTATCAACTTGCGCAAATAATTGATAATAAAATAAGACAGTTATTAATAAACAAATCAACTAATTAAAAGCATTTACCAACAAGGTATATCTTTCCTAATACCATAATATGGTTATAGAATTAAAGAATAATTAATAGTTTTGATTTTGATATATTTTAAATCTATAGAAGTATATAATGATTATGTTTTATCACTTATATTTAATAGAGAAATTTGTATTTAACCGATTTAATTATAACATTAGTATTAGAAATATATACAAAAATGTTACACATATCATATTCTAACTCTGAATTATATACATAATTTGTCATGTGATAAATTGTATAAAGTTATATTATAATTGACATAGAACTATATAGTTTATGATGACAAAAAAAGATGACAAAAAAAAAAGATGACCAAAAAAAAGATGACAAAAAAGAAATATATAGTTTACATATATGAATTTATAGGATATACATTTATAATATGATAAATTGTATAAAATCATATTTGAGTACAAGGTTGATAAAATGTATAAAACCATTTGAGACAAGTAATTGATGGCAAAATAAGGTAAACATAATTTCAACTTGCGCAAGTAATTGATAATAAAATAAGGCAAGTTATTAATAAACGAATTAACTAATTAAAAGCCTTTACCAACAAGGTATATCTTTCCTAATACCATAATATGGTTATAAAATTAAAGAATAATAAATAGTTTTGATTTTGATATATTGTAAATCTATAGAAATAT
>CAKOAT010412932.1:229966-275155 GCA_932364175.1 Eruca vesicaria subsp. sativa | reverse complement strand
GGTAAAAATAAATCAAAAAATAAATTCAAAAAAGAAATATATAGTTTACATATATGATTAAAGATTTTTTTCTTTAGTGTATAAGCAAATAATTATTTGAAAAACATAGAGAAAGTAACAAAGCATGAAACTTACATTGTAGTTTACGTGTTTTGGATGATATGATCATTTGTAATGCTCATGTCTCTGAATAACATGATTGTGAAGAGAGATTTAAGTACATATGGATCCACAAGAAGAAACGTCATAATCGTTGGTCTGCGCATATAAACTAAAATTGTAAATTAAAAAAACAATAGAAAAATACATATGAAAGCATTCTTCTCCTTCTAAGCTCTAACAAACAATCATTAAATAGAAATATAATACCTATGAACATATTTAAAAAGTAAGAATTAGNTTAATTAATATTCTTGTGCAAGTAATATGTAATAAGGTTAGTAATTAGTGTTGCTTTCCTATTAGGTTGTCGATGGTAAAAATAAATCAAAAAATAAATTCTAAAAAATCAACCAATAGAATCGCTAGAATTCTTCTGAGAATGGCTGTGTGAGTGCCACGTGTCAAAGTGACTTCTCTTTTAATGTATAGGAGGATTTTTTTAAAACGTCAATAAATACAGAGAATAAAAAGCAGCTTCATACATACATACGCTGCATATCTGCTCCCTCACCTCGTTCCTCGCGCTTTCTCTCTCTCTCTCTCTTTCCTTGAGAAACAAGCCACAATCACAACAATCAATCCACTCTCTGATCTCTCCTAATAGCAACAATGGTCATTCTCGAGAGCACTGTCCATCACGAGCCCGAAACGCCGCGTTTTACCGACGACCTTGCCTTTGGCTCAGCTTGCTCCACTCCCTTCGCAAGCGCGCCGTCTAGTCCCAGCCGTGCTCCACCGCCTGGTTACTTCTTCAGCGCACCGTCGAGTCCGATGCATTTCTTCTCCTCCTCCGCTGCTCCGTCGGAGAATCCGAAGCTCGACTCGTCTCCTTCCGGCGAGTTCGAGTTCGATTTCTCGTCTCGGTTGTCTTCAAGCAGTTGCGGCGTAGTAGCAATGACCTCCGCGGAGGAGCTCTTCTCCAACGGCCAGATCAAGCCGATGAAGCTCTCGTCCCACCTCCAGAGGCCTCAGGTCTTAGCGCCGCTTCTAGATCTTGAAACCGAGGAGGAGGAGGAGGAAGAAGACGGGAGGCGTGGGAGGGATCTGAAGCTGAGAAGCAGATCTGTTCATCGGAAAGCGAGATCTCTCTCTCCGCTCCGAAACGCAGCGTTTCAATGGAACGAAGAGAGAGAGGTGAAGGAGTGTATACGGAAGTTACAAGAAGATTACGAAGAAGAGGAAAAAAAGAGTAACGGAAACGCCACGTCAGCCGAAACGACGCCGTCTTGTTCCGCTTCTTCTTCTCGGTCCTCGTCTTACGGAAGAAACACGAAGAAATGGATATTCCTCAAGGATCTGCTTCACCGTAGTAAAAGCGAAGGAAGAGGAAACGGTAAGGAGAAGTTCTGGTCCAACATCTCATTCTCTCCTTCCAGTCTCAAAAAGCTCAAATCAGAGGACGCAGCTGTCGAGAGCAAGAAGCAGAAACAGTCAACACCGGCGAAGAAGACTCCGGTCACCGGAAAACCGACAAACGGGATAGCGAAGAGGCGAGGGTTGCAGCCGTCAGCTCACGAGGTGCATTACACGACGAACAGAGCTCAAGCGGAGGAGATGAAGAAGAGGACGTATTTGCCGTACAGACATGGACTCTTCGGGTGTTTAGCGTTTAGTTCCAAAGGTTACAGTGCCTTTAACGGTTTAGCCCGAAGTTTAAACCCGGTTTCATCCGGTTAAAACTCCCTGTGGGTTATAGATTATTTGTTATTGTTAAGCAAGTGTTTATGTATAGGTTATGGATTTAGTGATCCTCAAGTTCTAAATAGTATTTGTAAGAAGATCAATGCAACTATGTTCTTGGATCTGATTAGTATTATTCTCTGTATTTCTTGGGAATTATTTCTGAATCTAAAAGCTTACAGTGATGTTGGCCACTGAGCTGGGGTCAGGAAACAACAATGGTGTTTGGGTTTTTGGTTTGTTGAGACTTGGAAGGGAGTTTGCAATAAATTTTTGTAGTACTCTTGTGACATCTGCAGAAGAGAAACAAAAAAAAACAAGTTCGGGGCCATGAGCGAGTTGTGTTTTGGACTAATGTGTGCAAAGAGTTAAAAGAGAGCATCTTCATCATTTACACGATGACTCGTTTGTGGTTTGTCTTATTAAACATTTGGTGATTGAAACTGCATCTTTCAAGTCTTATCTATTTGGCATTTAGCTAAATAACATATGCTTTTTTAGTTACTATATCTACTTGTTCTTTGGATTCTTGTTTTGGATATTATCTTTACACTTGATTAAATATAAACCACCCCTTGATGACAAGAAGCCTACCTACCGTGAGTGATGTATGGGGTTTTTGTTTTCATACTCACTTGATTAACACGACATATACATATCATTCTTTTAGCTGTCTTTTCCTTCTTTTTTTAGAATTTTATGCTCGTAGTTGTTCCTATATGATATTTACTTTTGATTACCATTGTATTTTTATATATGTTCATTTCTTGATAAGTCAAGCCAAACTAATAAAAACTCCAAATTGCGTCTTTATTCGATTTGATCAATCAAAAGTAAATCCAAAAAGAGTATAAAAGCAAGAATGAAACCGAAACTTAAATTCAAATGGAATGAACACACTGTTTTGTGGTTGATCGGATTTATGTCGGTATGCAAAGCTAATCTCCTTCCTACATGTGGCTATCTAACACTATTAAAAGGCCTAAATGGAGGCTGCTTACATTGTCCACGTTTGCAAATATATTTAACCAGTAATAATGCTCTATTTTGCCATGTCATAATCGGTTTGTTCAGTAAAATCATGTTTGGTTTTGCGTACGAAATTGATTTTTGGTTATGCCTGGTTTGAGTCTGGGTCATAAATCTAGGAAGCCACAGATATTTGCCTGAATTTCGACTTCCTCACTTCCCCTTTCGTCTCTTCCGTTTGATCGATCTATTAACCCACTCCCTGAATAATCAATCCTTTCTTCGCTTTCTTCTTCATCGTTTCATCTTCTCGGAAAGAAGAGATGAAGAAGCCAGGCGGAACCGAGAAGAAGAGAATTAAACGATCATCAGGATCTTCATCCTCCACCAGGACCACCACTAGATTCTGGTTCCGATCCTCCACCGAGGGTTTGCTTCTCTCTTCTCTCATTCTTGCTAATCTCTTTTAGACGAAACATTGTGTTTAGGTTACGTTTGCCTTTTGTTTGATCTGTTTCAGTATCTGATGGAGAATAAATCTCTGATTACTGTTTGCTAAATTGTATGTAAATGCACAGATATGTGTGTATTCACATCACTGTTCTTGTGTAATGTTACTAATGTCATGTGTGGAATATTATATTGTTGAAAGTTTGAGTCGTTGGCCTTTGTAATGTGAATTGATCTTTTTTTTTTGTACATTTACTAGAAGAAAGGTGTGAGGAAGGATGCATTTCAGTTGTTTGCCGAGAAAATAAGGGACAACAAGGGGTTGGAATCAACATAGGCTGGTGTTACAAAAAAAAAAGAGTCGTATACTTTAGAGGCAAATATTTTGTCAGCTTCTTAAAGAATCACCCCGAGTGTAAAGAGATTCTTAAAGAAGATAAAGACCTTGACGCGGAAGATATTGGTAATGTGTTGTTGGAAAGGAACGTTCTTGTCCGTTGTGATCGTGTTACTAAAACTGTTTGTCCCGGGAAGAAAAAGCTCTCTACTTAGCCTGCTCATCTTGAGATTTATCGTCTAAGTTTATTTGGTCTTGGTTCATATGATGAACTGTTGTTTATTTCTCAAGTATTTAAGGTTTATTTTTAATCTTTGTAATGTGCAGGAAAATCAAGGTTTTCTCTGAAACTGATGCGTTTTTTGCATGGACGTTTGAGAAAAGGCATCCACTGTGGCGAACGCTTCTGTCCTTTTGGCTAATTTGTAAGTTAAATGGCGAGAGAGACTAGAAAAGGATATAGTTATGACTTATGGCTCTTGATTATTGGGGGAGGGAATGAACATTACATGATGCTACGTTTTTGTTTCTTTAACTATGGGGTACTTAGCTGGGAACAATAATAAATAAGTGGCAGGGTTTGCTTCTTTTTTAATTTAGCTTGGGATCGTGAGCTGGAGTACTACGTAACTAAAAGCCACTATACATATCCTCACGATTTGTACATCTACTCTGTAATAACTGTTCTTCCCTGACATTGCAGGTTACGTAGATCAGGTTAATCATTCCTAGCTTATCATCCTGGCTTAGTGAGGGACAAATTGGCATATCATGGTTGTGCTGAGCTTTTCCAGGTAAAATTATTCAGCCTTCGCCATCTTTATTCGTTGATAAAACAAAGTGTTTATATCAGAAACTCTTTTTTCCTGTGTACCATTTGTGCTCGACTTACATAAGGAAGTATTTTAAAATGGTGGAGTTGGTTTCTTACATCATTGTTTCTATTTTAAAGGATCTTCACATTGAACTCATTTAGTATCGGTGGGCTCAGATGATCAAGCAGAAGTTTATTTCAGAAGAACTTATTGTAGACTCACACTTGCAGCAGGGACAATGGCTTATTTCCTCTCATCATGCCAAAAGAGGTAAAACTCTGAGCTTCTCTCAAGTTATACTAAAAATGCTTAATATGGACACATTTGTATATCTTAATACCCTTTATGGCTGCTATCATTTTGTCTCTTGAAGCCTGTCTTGGAAATCTTTCTATGTATTTTTTTGGAGTTTCTAATGAACATATATAGATGCAGCATCATAATTTTTTCCGTTTACATGTGGTTCATATGTAACGTACTGTTTTCAAGCCCCTTATGCTGACATTCAAATACCCCAATCTGACATTTCCTTACTGCTGTTCTGATGGAAGTGCATTGGCTATTGTGATGCTAAGAGTTTATTGGTATTGACCCTCGCTATTTGTTTGTTTCCTGTGTACCCACACCGTTGCAAACTCATTGTTCTCTACTCATGTGCCGGAATTCTTTTGACGATTCTCTCCTTGCTTTTCGGTAAGCTCTTCATACATAATCTGTTTAACGTAGTACACATATATTAATCTATAGATTTATATTGGCTTACACTGAGATTATGCTGTTCTTTTGATGAATCTCTCCTTGCAGTAAGAGCAGTTTCTTTCGGTGCTATGTGGATTCTTCTATGAAAGCGTGTTTGGTTCTTCCCCAACATTCTTGCAGAGGAAGACACATTGAAGGAAACTTTCCGTTTCTGGCCAAAGAAAGACGAGGAAGATCCTCCCAAGTGGGCTTCTCGGCTTTACTACACAGTTGTGGCTGTTGTTGTTGTCATGCTGCTGAGGCTCCATGCCCTCCCCAGCGTAATTTTGAGCTTCATGTGAGCAATTTAGAAATGTCTAGATCTATGAATTTTTATTTCATTGGTTATCACTTATCGAGAAACACATTGACAGAGTGGGAATGACAGCCTGGAGATAATATGCCTGGTGCTGGAGCAATCACATGAAACCACAGTCTTGGACTTTAGAGCACACTGTGAATGATGGTGATCGTGTTAGTAATGGTGATGTTGAAGAAAGAGGTGAGGCATCAAATCCACAAGACAGCTATGTTGATGGAAGCAACAAAGGAGAGGTGGCATCTGTGGAGGAATATTGGTATTCTACAGAGAAGACATGAAATAAGTAACACTAAGAGATCAACGGGAGCTTAAGTTGCAAGACAGGATGACACTTTCGATGCATTGGTTTGTAAATAAGTCTCCAGACACTAATACTTCTGAGAACTACAAAGTTTCTGCTTTTGTTATTTTGATGGAAGCAACAAAGGAGAGGTGAGGCATCAAATCCACAAGACAGCTATGTTGATGGAAGCAACAAAGAAGAGGTGGCATCTGTGGAGGAATATTGGTATTCTGCAGAGAAGACATGAAATAAGTAACACTAAGAGATCAACGGGAGCTTAAGTTGCAAGACAGGATGACACTTTCGATGCATTGGTTTGTAAATAAGTCTCCAGACACTAATACTTCTGAGAACTACAAAGTTTCTGCTTTCGTTATTTTCTCTATTCTTTTGTAACTTATTTTTAGTTTTTCTGTTTAGAAACATTTTATTCATATCAGTCATTTTTTCATTTAAAAGTATTAATATCATGTTTTCCAACTGTCCAACACCATTTCTTTTCCTACGAAAACATAATCTAATATTCCGTTCCTTTTTTTTACGAGAAGCATCATGCAACATAGAAAATCAGTACATGAAAAAACTGGCCCATAACATCCAGATACTCTTTCAATCATCTGTTAACAAGTTTCGTGCACCCTTATACTGCTTAACTTAAACAATTATTCGTCGGTTCAAAGATGCACAATCCATCGCTGCACAAAANAGAAAATAATATTAACATTTAAATATGTTTTGTAAATGATTTTAGTTTGGTATCATCAAAATAATTAGTATAATGTTCAAAATAAATAATAATTAGTATAGTAAATAATATTCTGCCAAAATATGTGTTTAGAAACTATACCTGCCAAAATATGCAAAGTATAGATTATAAACCATCCATTGTACTAATATTAAAACTTCTGTATCTGCTTTTATTTTTAAATAATATTCATTTGGTTTGTGATTAACTGTAGATTCAAAGCAACATAAAATTTTACTTTTTAGTTTTGTAAAGATAATTATGAGTCAAATGTGATACTACTATCCACAATACACGTATTTCATTCCACAATGTAAACATAATATCTAATTATTACCGTATTTTGATACACTAAATAACTTATATATATATATATATATAAGGCTAATGTGTTTTCATATATAAAATTATTTTTCTAAAATTTCACGAAAAGAGTATTTCATATATTAATTCCTATAATAACATCTAACAGTTAGACGTTATAACTAAATTATTTTAATAAAATAAACAACTAATAATTAAAACCCCAGCGCGTAGCAACTAAGGATGATGTAAGGAAGACATAAAGTTGTATTTTCAGTTATCACAAATATAAAATCAATTGACAACAACTAAATCATATCCAGCTTAATACAATAGAGAAGAGTTTCCATACCTTCTAATATAAGTATCTCAATATATTAGTGGTTAAATCAGCTGTCTCTCGCACAAACACTCACTCCATTCGTGGAGTTTAAGTTTTTCTATCTAATGCTATTAGTAGTTTGATCCACAAAAAAAAAAGAAATGGTCCAACTATATATTCTAATTGGAGAAAGAAAACAAACAGAAATCAACAGAATACTTTAAAGGTATGTGAACATGAAGAAGAACGACTGGGTGGAGTCATAAAACATTTTTTGTCTTGGCGGATCAAAAAATGGTGTAATCAGTGTTGAGTGAAGAAGAAAAAAATGGAAGTCAAAAACATGATAAAAGTTCTGAGAAAATGATGTATTTACTCAAAAATAAAATTATGAGAAAATGAGTCATTACTTGATGTTAGTCCAACAAAGTAATTGTAATGACGTCCGAAGAATATATATATATTCTAAATTATTAAACAATGAATACATGATATATACAGACATCAACATACAACTTATTTGCAAATAAAATTTTCATATATAAGTACTTAAGAATGACTAAAAATATATGTCATCAAAATATGTTGTATATTTGTGATAAATATTTCCAGTCACATTAATATTTTCATAAAACTTTTTTCTTTATAGCAAAACAGTAAACAATATAGATATCATATAAATTACTAAAAAAACACCAGATCCTTTTAATAATAACAAAGACAAAATAGAATCAAGGTACAAAAAAATTGAAAATAGCAATTTCTGCAATTAAAGAATCAGACAATAAAGTTGTAAAAATACGAAAAAATATATACGAAAAGAAAGATTTAGTAAAATAAAATCATAATATAATTTCCATAATTGATAATGCTCAGTTAAGTTAAAAATTCTAAATTTACAACAGACACAGTTTTATTTATATCTTTAAACATATTACCTAATTAAAATGATTTTAAAATAAATGACCGCATAAAGATTGGAAACTATATATAGAAAATATATGATAAAATATAATACATAAATTTTTAAAATTACATTATCACTAATCACCACAAAATTATGTTCGTAGCAATGAGTGAAATGACAAACACATTTATTACAACCATAGAACGGCACACAATAAAATGTTATTAAATATACAAACAACAAATTAAATATGCTCAACCTAAACACATATAAAAATGAGACATCATATTTGGATATACTTAAATTAATAATTTCATAAAATAATACACAAACAAAACTAAAGCAATATTTTATAATTTCAAAATAATAAAGGAATAAAATATATTGTGTCAATAAAATATATTTTAAATTTTAAAGAATTCTAACTGAGGTAATATTATAAAAATCAAAAAATTATTATAATTAATAATTAAGCATTCGACATATTAAAATAATATTCTAGAATGATATTCAATTGTCAGTTTCCAACTACTATACGTAAAAAATATTACTAAGTACATTGAAAAGGGGGTTTAATATTTTAAGTAGGTTAATGGAGTACTTTTTCTTTTCGTGAATTTACTCGAGATAAGATTCCTATATTTAAAAGTAATATAATTGAAGTTATAAGCATAATTGTTTTTTTACATAAGACTAAAACCTCGAACTCAATTCTTCATATTTTATTATTTAATTGTATTATATATAATAGAAACATATTTGACAATAGTATAAATTTAATGGTATAGTGAAGATAATTATATAACTAAATTAGTACCAATGAATTATATTCAAATAATTATTGCAAACTGAAATTACAAAATATTCAAATTTAAAAATTAGTTAAATATAATTTAAAATACAAAAATTGACATAAAAATAAAAAAATTAAATATATTATCCGCGCGTAGCGCGGAGAAAGGATCTAGTGGGTTTTAAAGGCTTTACATTTTGCTCCACAAACCACGTTCGCAGAAAAACCGTAGCTAATAATAATGATTTTTGGTCGAAAGACACTTATTAACGAGTAACAAATTTGTAACGGTGTCATTCTCTGCCGCCACGGTTACAACAATAGTTGTCGTTGAAAAACATCCGAATATTAAATGAGAGTACATGCACGTAGAGCGACCCAAGAAGATCCACACCGCACATCAAGAGACATTTAGCTGTCATTTTTTTCTTGTTCAACACATTTAGCTGTCTTATCTATCTAAAATATACGATTCAACCCACATGAACTTGTCTTCCTCTTGGGTCCATTGATGCATCTACTACACTCGTTTATACACAACAACAATATGTAACTTCTCTAGTTATTTGTGAAATTTAGAGAAAAGGGCCATGTGGGTTGTCGTAAGAGAAGAGTATTAAGAACAGAGGAGGTCCATACTTAACATGACCCACTTAAAGTAAGAATCTCACATATTTTGTTTCTCTTCTCCATAAGACTCCAATGAGAGTATCAGCTTGGGCCAAATTACATTAAAAGACAGTCTTGTCATAGGACCTTAATGCTGGTTAAAGAGTTTGCCGGAGATATCTAAAAAATTAAGAATCATCAGTCCCAGGTCATATCATAGTATTTACCTTTTTTTCTCAGAAAAAAAAAAAGAAAGAAAGGAGATAATGGGATTAATTCAGAGAAACCAGAAAAAAAGAAAGAGAGGATATAATGGGATTAATTCAGAGAAACCATATAGTAGTATACTTTATCAGGGCACAAAACACAAGTTTCAAATCGTGACGTCGGATGAGTCACTTCAATCAATCTGCAACAGCTATCTATTGTTTGCAAACTGTACACTTGATCGCTCAGCTGTGCTAGTCTAATCTGTATCACTGTTTATGTGTGGGAACTTTCTATTCCCAATAAACCAGTAGTGTCAGCTGTAATTTAAACTAGGTGATTTTCCCGTGCTCATACACGGGTATAAATATTCATAAAAATAAAATTTTATAATAATTGATTGATATTTAGTTTTAGTTTTGTATCAATTTATATGTATAATTTATATTAATAAATATTATATTATTCTAATTATACATATGACTTTGGATATATTATGGTCGGTTTAGTTATTTTTTGGAACAATAGTTGGTTTGGTTATCAATTTGGTATATTGGATAATATTTAATTTTTGAATTCAGCTATAATATTTTTTATTGTAAATATAATAAACTTTGATTAATTTTCTTATTTTCATTTCGGTTGGTTATTGTCTTAGATATGTAAATATATTATAGTTAAATTATATATAACTTAATATATATATATATATATATATATATATTGTGTTTAAACTAAAATAAATAATAAGCTGAAGTGTTTGATTCAAAATTACATAATATATAATGATAATATTTTGAAGTCTCATGCCTATATATAAATTGTACAAAAGAATAAATTGTAATTGGTTAATATTTTCTTTTTCTTTTTAATATGCTTTGAGTCAACCTCTAATTTATATGTATAAAATTAAATAGATTATTATTACTTTAAAATTATATGTTCTTATTATAGTTAGATGTTTAATTTTGGATATAAATTAGATTAGTCGAGTCATTCATGTTGTGAGTATATTGAGTTAAAATTAAAGTATAATTACTTTTTATTTTAGTTAAGTCCAATAAAATTAGTTATATTTATCGCTTAAATATACATGTATTGTCATAATATTTATTTATTCCTTATTTTAGTTAAGTTAAATCAAATTCGTTTTATTTATCGTTTAAATATATAAGTATTTTCATAATATTTATCAAATTATATGTTGATTTCTAAATATATTAGAAAATAAAGTGCAACTGATAAATTTTGGATGTTCATGAACATAGATATTTTATTATTTTGAAAATATATTATATGTTATTTAAAAATATATATTAATGGGGGTATATTACTATTTTGTGAATTTTCCTTTTTAATAAAGTCATATTATATACATATATTTTCGTTTTTAAATCTGTTTTAAATTTTAGAAATATTTCCTATATGTTATTTGGAAAAAGTAAAAAAAGAAACTAAATAAAAATAATTAATAATAAACTTAAAATCTAACAATTCATTAAGGGTATCTATGTAATCAACCATCGCCAGAGTTAACGTGAGCGCGACACATAGGAAACTGAATTCTCAAATAATATTATAGAGATTTAAGTTAAGTTAAGTCAAATTAGTTTTATTTATCGTTTAATTATACAAGTATTTTCATAATATTTATCAAATTATATGTTGATTTCTAAATATATTAGAAAATAAAGTGCAACTGATAAATTTTGGATGTTCATGAACATAGATATTTTATTATTTTTAAAATATATTATATGTTATTTAAAAATATATATTAATGGGGGTATATTACTATTTTGTGAACTTTCCTTTTTAATAAAGTTATATTATATACATATATTTTCGTTTTTAAATCTGTTTTAAATTTTAGAAATATTTCCTTTTTATTATATATGTTATTTGGAAAAAGTAAAAAAGAAACTAAATAAAAATAATTAATAATAAACTTAAAATCTAATAATTCATTAAGGGTATCTATGTAATCAACCATCGCGAGAGTTAACGTGAGCGCGACACATAGGAAACTGATTTCTCAAATAATATTATAGAGATTTGTAGCAGGCAAGATATATATGGCTGAAGGATTTTTAGAATATAGGCAAGCTTGATTATGTTAAGATTAGATAATTTTCATCCAGATTTTTAGAATATTTGTGAAGTGGACAACACATCGAGATTATCAATAAAGCCCATCTTGTGATGTATTATTAACGAAGCCCACTTCGTAATGTTATACGGGTTTAACAAAAAAATAACACTGAAGAGTATTATTTCGATTTGAAGCTACACATGTATCCAAACATCATTTGTTTTATTTGTTATCCTTGTAACCAAACAACTTCAAAAAGTACTTCAGTTTTAATAATATAGATTTTTGTTCTAAAAGGAAAATAAAATAAAATAATTCATTTAGTGGTCTTCCGTATATGGGCTATTTTAACAAAGTTTATTGTAAGTTAAACTAAATAATGGACACATTTTAGGTGGAGTTAATAGGCCGTCTTTAACGGAACGGGTCTTGTTAAGAAGAAGAAGAGTCAGCGAATCTGCTTTCATTTATCCACGTGGAGGATGCGGATTGGTTTTAGTCCTGATTTGTTAAGAATTGCAATGTACACGTAATCTCACCACTGGGTGGGATTCTAAAATGGGTTTTGGATTCCTTCATTCCGAGAAAGAGGGAAGTGACAGATTCGAGTGTTTGGAGATCTCTCCTTCGTTCTCTCTGTTAACAAACAATTGAAACGAATCTCAGATTAAGAGTTGAAATTTCTTGGGAGAGAGAGATCCAATCCTCTTCTGATTTTTGTTTCCAATGGCGAATCAGTGGTCAGAGCTATGTATCGTATTGTTCGCTCTCTCTTACGCCATCTGCGTCATCGCTGGGTAAGCACACTTCTTTCGAAAATGTATTCGTCTCTGTGAACATATCATAATGCTTGTTGTGAATTTCAGGAAGAGCTACTACGATGTGTTGTAAGTGCCGAAAGGTGCATCTGACGAACAGATCAAGAGAGCTTATAGGAAACTCGCTTTGAAGTATCATCCCGATAAGAATCCAGGAAACGACGAAGCCACTAGCAAATTCGCTGACATTAATAACGGTATATGCAATGCAATCGTGATAGATTTATCGTTTATGTGGTTTTTGGAATTTGAATTTAATGGTGTAGTGTGTTTGATGTTGTAAACAGCTTATGAGGTGTTATCCGATGAGGAGAAGAGGGAGATTTATAACAGGTATGGTGAAGAAGGACTTAAACAGCATGCTGCTAGTGGTGGACGTGGAGGTGGTGGCATGAATATGCAGGACATCTTTAGCCAGCAAGCTTTTCTTAGAAATAAAATAAAATTTTCTCTAAGTGTTTATATGGTAAGCATTAGAGAGGAATCAATGGAATAAAGACCAATGGTATTGACATTGGTTATTTTCTCCTCTTTTATTGGAAGATCGTAATGGTTTCTTTCTAGGTTTCAACTCGTGGTACAATATTTAGGGTTATCAGATCGGATTCTATGAATTATGGACGATAAAACAGTGGCTAAGGTTTTCTTTAAACACCTGCGATTGAAATCATTTGCCTGAAAGATTATATAGAGATAGAAAACGGTAGCCATCTTAGGGCAGAAGTGGGGTGGTTTCTTTGTATGGATAATGGATACCAGTGAGTTTGGTAATGTTGAGGGCCTTTGCTGTAGTTCGAATAGTTCCTAAATTTTGCTGATGTTTTACATTCATGTTAAAATGTAACATATTTGCTAATGTGTGGAGATTATTGGTTAATGTGCCTATTAGGTTTTTTGGTGGTGGTAGTTCGACGGAGGAAGAAGAGAAGGTTGTTAAGGGTGATGACGTGATTGTCGAACTTGAGGCCACTCTTGAAGATTTGTACATGGGAGGCTCTATGAAGGTATGTTACCCTCCCTGTAAGGCTGTTATTGTTGTCTTCAACTCGTATGGAAATTGTTGCTTTGATTCAAACATGCTTAGGCTTCATAACTTATCAGTGAACATGATTTCATAGTGTACGAGGTTCTTTACTTTTGAAAGATACTTTGGTTAGAGTAGTTCGGTTCTCAGACAAATTACGATATGAATTGCCTTAAATTTTGGTTTCTTAATGATGGATGTCACACGTTAAACTATCAGGTATGGAAGGAGAAGAATGTAATAAAACCAGCTCCTGGAAAGAGAAAGTGTAACTGCAGGGATGAAGTTTATCACAGACAAATTGGTCCTGGAATGTTCCAACAGATGACAGAGCAGGTAAGGCAAATGTATTCAAGCCCTCTCAGTCCATTCTATTGAGTCCAATATAAAGCCCACCTGTCTAAATCATATCTGGTTCCTGTCAGGTCTGTGACAAATGCCCAAATGTTAAATTCGAACGCGAAGGATACTTTGTCACAGTTGATATCGAGAAAGGAATGAAAGACGGAGAAGTAAGCCTCCAAACTCTACTCTACACACCCTTATGTTGTAAACCTTAGGTACTACATATTACTGTAGCTCTGAAACTCACTGCGAACTTATCTATGCTTCCTTTCAGGAAGTGTCTTTCTACAAAGATGGCGAACCCATTCTCGATGGTGATTTCACTTGACTTGAAGATAAGAGAATTAATCACTGTTATACATTTAACAGTTCCAATCAAAACTGCACCATATTCCCGTTTTCAGAAGAGATGGCAACGATCTACACATGACCGTCAACATTACACTGGTACATAGATATTCTACTTGCATCATATGTATCTCTACATCATTAACAAACAACTTAATATGTTTACTGATTTTACTTTTTAATTGAACTCCTTTCAGGTTGAGCCGCTTGTTGGTTTTGCGAAATCATTCAAACACTGGATGAGCACGAAGTTGACATCAGTTCCAAGGTAACACTAACTCTTCAAGACCAAACACTTGACATTAATCATGTAAAATGATTATTTTTGGGTTAAATGAGTATTGTGTTTGACAGGGAATTACAAAGCCAAAGGAAGTGAAGAAGTTCAAAGGAGAAGTGATGCCACTTCACTTCAGCACAAAGAAAGGCAACCTCTTTGTCACTTTCGAGGTTTTGTTCCCTTCTTCTCACACTGAGGATCAGAAGAAGATCAAAGAAGTTTTGGCTTAAAATTTTCCTTTCAAGAAATTTGAAATTTGGGGGTTAAATAGAACTCTTGTGATGATTTTTTTGTAACACGACTAGGTCTTAATATAGAAAAAGGGGGAGAAAGAAGAAGATGAGAAAAGCTACAAGGAGGTTTTGATCGAACAGTCTTTTAATATGTTTCTATATATCTTATGCTTTTGTCAATCAAATTAGTGTATACTTCTAAGTTTTCGATTAATACTGTGAATTATGTTTCCAATACTCTTTTTTATTCATAACATGTGAACGTGTTCAAAGCTTTCATTTAGCAAATGGAAAAACGGGTAGAATGAAAAATCATGTCAAAAAACAGCAGTGACTGATGTAGCATTTGCAAAGATTAAGAGTGAGTGAAAAGAACTTTATGATTGAACTTCTATGGAGTTTTGGTAGCCTCAGTGTCCTTGTTTCTCCAGGGATTAAGGGCTTCTCTCATGGCTTGAGATTGAGGAGAATTTTCATACGCTCCTTTCTCTGCCTCTAGTACAGTAACCTTGTCGTCTGCATGTTTTGTTCATAAAAACTATATTTCAAAGAAAGCTTTTCAGAAGGACAAATAAAGAAAACAAACCAGTGTAATGTAGAAACTAGAAGCTGAAGAGTGAGATGATAAATCATACAAGTGCACAAGAAAGTGATAAACTTGAACCTTAGTAAGCATTCCTCTCTAAGAAAAGAAGCCAAACAATGCCTAACATAGAAATTTATCAATGATAATAAACTTCACAGCTTTAATCTCCAAGCGAGAGAGAATGATGGGAACATACAGAAGCTAGTGTTGATCATGAAGAACTCCATTCCTCCGCCAATGATGGCCGATCCAATCGCGATTTTCAGATACCAATTCATAAATCTCACCTGTGTCATCTTCAATTTTTTCCTCACGAATTCAAATAAATCTGAGATGTTCAAGTTTCCGATGAAGGAGTATAACACTAAATTCTACTGACAGTTTCTGCTCGGAGGTAGGAGTTTTTTTCAACATCTCAAATGAACGATTCAGACACTTACACTTCCTAATTAAGCCCATTAGAAAGCCTAAGAGCTCCTAACTAAGCCCATTTAAAAGTCTACGAGTGTCTAACTTCCCAACTCTGTATTTTCTTAATAAAAACTTGTATAGTTTGTTGTGTAGCATTATAATGATGTAACTAGGTGATGACCTGCGCCTTGCGCGGGGTGAGTGACGGAAAGAGTTTATAACTATAATGTATAAGATAATATAATATAAACTTATCTTTTTATAAGAACAAAGTTTGTGTATTGGATAAATCCATTGATTGAAGTGTTTATATGGGAAAAAATTAAGAGTAAGGAAAGACTTTTTTTTTAATTTATTAAAGAATTTAAGAAAAATAAAACATAAAAATATAATTATTCATTTCATAACCAAAGTAAAGTATGATGATAATAATAAAAGATACAATTGTAATAGATTTTTTGTATATGATATAGTTTGATTTAGTAAAACTAACATATATTTATAAAATTTAATATAACAAAAAATGAAATAAGATAGAAAGGCTAATCAAAATATTAAAAATTTCACTATCTTATCTTGAAAGATGCATATAAAATGAAACATATACTATAATAATCAGGTGATAATCCGCACCCTGCACGGAGTAAATGAATTAAAAAATTATTATCTAATATCTATAGATATTAAAATTTAAATGGATAAAATATTAGATATAATGAAATAGATGCATTTGTTTATATAATATAATCTTGTTTTTAAAAAAAACAATTGAAAAAAATTGTGTAATTGGAAAATTGCATTGAAGTTTGTTATATGAAAAAAAAACTATAAAATTAAGCAAAAACTTCTTTAAATTTAGTATGAATTTAAGAAAAAAATCATAGGTTTGAATAATTATTTAATTTATAATAATTAAACCAACATAGGTAATAGAAAAGTTTTCCTTTATATTTATGGGCTTATATCAAGATATATGATATATACAATTTGAACTATAAAGAAATAAATAATGTTGATAGATTCCAAAAATCAATGCTTCATAATTTGAAACTATATTATATATTGGATAAAATTAACTATGTTACATATATATCGTTTATCAGCTTGGAATAATAACGATTTGTTATAAAGAAAAGCAATATGGATTAATATCAAAGTAATCTAAAATAAGTAAAAATAATTTATTAAAATCAATAAAATCTATTAGTTTGTTATAAGGAATGAAACGATAAATATAAAAGTAGTATAAAATAAGTAAAAATAATTTGTTGAAATTGATTATTATATGCCAATGATCGGAACTTCCTTTTTTAATTTTATATTCAATTACACAATTAAATACAACTTGAAATATAAGGAAAGAAATAATGTTGATTGATTCTAAATATCAAAAATGAATATATAATAATCAATAATCAATGCTTCTTAATTTGAAACTATGTATTATATATTAGATAAAATTAACTATGTTACATATGTATTGTTTATTGGGTTGGGTTAAATGGAATAATAACGATTTGTTATAAATGAAAGCAATATCGATTAATATAAAAATAGTCTAAAATAAGTAAAAATAATTTCTTGAAATCAATTAAATCGATTAATTTGTTATAAGGAATAAAATGATAAATATAAAAGTATGAATTTAAGAAAAAAAATGCAATAAAAATGATTATCATCTTTGCTTAAATTCATACAAAATTTAGGTGATAAGCCGCACCATGTGCGGGATGAAATATAAATTTAATCACTTATTATATATTTAGACATTTTTAAGTTAGAAAGTATAAACACAGAATATAATTGATGAAAAACATATATAATAGAAAATAATATGTTTTTTTTAAGATTGTAATGATAAAATAGATTTGCTTCCATATTACATATATATTTATATAACTGTGTAATATTTTTGTTTGTAACTGTTAATTATATAAATCATTGTTTAAATATTATTTTTACTGAAAATTAATAACAATAATAGATATTTTATTGCTTTCTTTTTCTTAATATCAGATCCGACATATAAAGTAGATATTTTCTTAACATATCCACTCCAATCAATGGACTTTGTTTTAGTTAAGCAGATAGTTAAAATTCAAATTTATATAATTAAATATTCAAATGTTAGTCAATAAAGTTTCCTTTTTTATATTAACTTATAGTTAGTTAAGTATTTCAGAAAGTTTTCTTGTATTATTATAATTAGATAGATATACATTATAATTTCATTAGGATATATTTTCATAAGTGTAAAATTTATGTATTATTTATGAAAAACAACAAACCAAACGTAAGTGGCTGTCAAGGTGAATGATCTAATAGGGATTACTTATTTTTAATTTATAGGTATAAAAATATAAAATTCAGTCATAAATATTATATATTATGTAGTGAAAATGTAAAGAAATTGTATATGTTTGTATAAAATAAGCTCTAAATATCTTTTATTTTTTAAATGTGTGTTATTCATTAGGTGTAGTTAAAATATAGTTGCTATGGAAACATATTTATAAGCGTAAGCAAAGATTTATATAAAAATTAAAAAATAATGAAAATAAAACGAAACATATAAACTATTGTTATTGTTTTCATAATATTAATTATAAATTTAATATTTAACAAAATATATGTAATAAAATAATAAAATATCAAAAGAACAAATGATAAAAAAAACTAAAACAAAATTGAAAAAATCACGAATGATAATATCAGTCACATTCTTCACTTGATCTATAATCATGGTAAATAAATTTATGTTAGCAAATAACTCAAGGGGATATCTATTACTTATTTGCTTTTTTTTTCAGAAAAGTAGTTGTGATATCATAAGATATACATGGATAACGTATATATAGAAATAAAGGATTTAGATGATTATATTTGAGTTTTTGAAATAATCAATGCTTCCTATAGAAATAAAGGATTTAGAAATAATCAATGCTTCCTAATTTAAAACTATGTATTATATATTGAATACAATTAATTATGTTACATACTGTAAGTCTGAATATTTCCCTTGACATTATCAATCAGATTACAAGTGTTTATATACACACATTAGTTACAAGTAGCTAATATCTTCCTAGATTACAGGAGAGCATATCTGAGACTTGAATATTCTACGGCATATTCTTTCACCCTCCCGCAGACGAAGCATCGGATTGTCTGATGGTTAGGCTGTTTCTGAAGTTGGTGAAGAGTGACGTAGGCAATCCTTTCGTGAAGATATCAGCGTACTGGAAAGCGGTTGGGACATGTAAGACTTTGACGTGTCCGAGAGCTACTTTCTCGCGTACGAAGTGGAGGTCAAGCTCTATATGTTTTGTCCGTTGATGCTTGACTGGGTTTGAGGACATGTATACGGAGCTAATGTTGTCGCAGAAGATCAAAGTCGCTTTCTTGAGTGGAAGTCGGAGCTCTAGTAGCAGGTTTCGTATCCAGCAAGTTTCAGCCACAGTGTTTGCCACACCACGATATTCAGCTTCAGCGCTGGACCTGGAGATTGTTGGCTGCCGTTTAGATGACCAGGAGACAAGATTTTCTCCTAGGTAGACACAAAACCCAGAGGTTGATCGCCTTGTGTCTGGACAACCGGCCCAATCAGCATCGGAGTAGGCCGTAAGTGTATCTAGCTTGGACTTGTAGAGCTGCTGGCCGAAGGACAGGGTGCCTTGAACATAGCGTAGGATGCGCTTGAGGGCTGTGAGGTGAAGCTCTCGTGGATCATGCATAAAAAGACAGATTTGCTGGACCGCATATTGTATGTCCGGGCGCGTGAACGTGAGATATTGAAGAGCTCCGGCTAGACGTCGGTATTGTGTAGGGTCTTTGACTGGGGGACCAGCATCAGCAGATAGCTTGGAGTTGACGTCTACTGGAGTGGAGAGTGGTTTGCAACCTGTCATTCCTGCACGCTCAATAATCTCCTTGGCGTATTGCTGTTGTGACAAGTGAATACCTGCATCATTAAAATCAACTTTTATGCCCAAGAAGTGAGACAGACGTCCCATGTCTGTTATTGGGAACTCCTTCTTTAGATGAGACGTGATCTTGTCAATGAGAGCTGCACTTGAGCCGGTAAGGATGATGTCGTCAACGTATAATAGGAGGTAGGCTAAGTCGTGGCCTCTCTTGTAGACGTAAAGTGATGCGTCACATTTGCTGGTTGAGAATCCAAGACTCTGTACGTAGGTGCTGAATCTTGCATTCCATGCGCGTGGGGCCTGTTTCAAACCATAAAGAGCTTTATGCAACTTACAGACATAATGAGGATATCGCTTGTCAACGAAACCAGGAGGTTGATGCATGTAAATGGTCTCTGAAATGGTTCCGTGTAGGAAAGCATTTTTGACATCAAGTTGACGAAACTCCCATCCTCGATTAAGTCCAATGTTGAGCACACTTCGAATTGTTGCAGGCTTAACAACATGGCTAAACGTCTCATCATAGTCGACTCCAGCTTCTTGTGTTTTGCCATTACCG
Source organism: Eruca vesicaria subsp. sativa (assembly GCA_932364175.1). Taxonomy (NCBI): domain Eukaryota; kingdom Viridiplantae; phylum Streptophyta; class Magnoliopsida; order Brassicales; family Brassicaceae; genus Eruca; species Eruca vesicaria. The sequence goes on along the minus strand of CAKOAT010412932.1, from coordinate 254,891 downwards.
ACCAGTCTTGCTTTGTGTCTCCTCAGTGTCCCATCTGCATCATATTTATGCTTATACAGCCATATAGAATTAATAATGTTAGCTCCATACGGTCTAGGTACAAGACTCCAAGTCTTATTTTTAATTTGAGCATCGTACTCTTCTGTCATCGCAGGTTTCCAATTTGGATCAGAAAGAGCTTTTTGATGAGAAGTTGGGATCCTAGAAACCGATGAGCTAAGAAGGGTAAATATTTTCTTTGGTTTAACAATACCCATCTGACCTCTTGTTGTCATTCGAGTAGAGGAAATGACATGCGGTTCAGGAGCAGGAGGAATGGCTGTTTGTGCTGCCGGTGGAGCAGGGATCACCGGTGCGGGAGCAGAAGTAAGAGGACTTTGAAGAATTTCCTGGAAGATGGGGGAAGGAGGATCACAAGCTTCAAGAAAGTTATAAGAGGATGAGGTTGTGGGGACTTTTTGAGCAGCTGGAAAAGTAGTCTCATCAGATATAACATGGCGAGATATTATGATCTTGTTTGTCTTTAGGTTAAGGCAGCGATAACCTCTGTGGAGAAGAGGATAACCGAGAAAGAGGCAAGGTGTTGAACGAGGAGCAAGTTTGTGTGTTGTGGCGGTGTTGACATTCGGAAAGCAAAGAGAGCCAAAGACACGCAGATGATCGTATGTAGGATCACGACCAAAAATAAGGGAATGAGGTGTCTTGTTGGCGATAGCACTGGAAGGCAGAATGTTGATGACATGCGCCGCCACATGAAGCGCCTCTGCCCAATAAGAGGAAGACAAGTGAGACTGAAACAAAAGACATCGAATGGCATTGTTAATAGTTCTGATCATTCTTTCAGACTTCCCGTTTTCTTGGGAGGTGTGAGGACAAGAGAAACGAAAAACAATGCCATTGGAATCAAAGTGATTATGAAAGTTTTTGTTATTGTATTCCCCCCCATTGTCACATTGAAAAGCTTTTATATTTGCCCCAAACTGTTTTTGAACAAAAGCAGAGAGATGTAAAAATTTGGAAAAGACATCACTTTTGTTTCGTATTGGATAAACCCATAGATAGTGTGAAAAATCATCTAAAAAGAGCACATAGTAGCGTATGCCACTTAAGCTAAGGACAGGAGATGTCCACACATCCGAGTGTATGAGTTCGAATGGCTTAGTTGTCTGTGAAGTTGATTTGGAAAACGGTTGTTTAAGGTGTTTTCCTAAATGACAAGCAGAACAAGAATGAAAACCCTCTTTATTAAAATGAATAGAGTTCGAAGAAAAACAAAGACTTGAGAGTATCATTATTAGCGTGGGAAATACGCTTATGCCAAAGAGATGGAGACTCGCAAACAAGAGCAGAGTGGCGAGTGTTATTGAGAAGAGAGGGGACTGAATAGAGATCGCCAGAGCTCTCACTGCGGAGTATTGTTCTCCGAGTTTGCAGGTCCTTCACCGAAAAACCAAACGGGTCAAATTCCACAGAACACCAATTATCTTTTGTTAAACGACGCACAGAAATAAGGTTTTTAACAATTTGAGGAGCCACAAGAACATTATTAAGATGTAAAGGTCGTGTCACGGTAGGAATGAAGGAATTACCAGATGACTTTATTGGTATGGAGGATCCATTACCTACTATGTCAGAGTTTCTGGTGTTCAATTTAAAAACAGATTGAAGCGTACCTGGCGAAGACGCGAGATGTGACGAAGCTCCTGAGTCCATGTACCAGTGTGGGGAAGGTTCTTGCAGTGTCATCGTGTTAAACGCTTCTGCAAAGTCCCTCGTAGGTTGGTAGGTGTCAGCGAAGTGAGCTTCTTGTGGAGCGACAGAGCGGGGAGTGTTTGGCCGTGGGTATTGCTGCGACATCCAAGGAGCGTACTGATTCTACCATGGGTTGTATTGACCAGGCCAATGTGAAGGAGGCATGTTCCAAGGAGAGAAGCGTTGGTAGGTGTTGTACCTTCCTCTACCGCGACCTCCTCTTCTGTTTCCTCTGTTGTTGCGTTGGTTGCGATGTTGAGTATCCTCCTTAGGTTTGGACGCTGATTGCGTGACAACAAGAGCCGTCGAGGAGGAGGAGTGATCAGTGTTTGTTGGGAGGACTGAAGTGGAGCGATTTAGCCTTGTTTCTTCCATCTCCAGCATATTTTTGGCTTCATCAAAACTCGGAAACGGCTTCTGATGTTTGATTACGTTGATGATGTGATCGAACTTGGGGCTAAGTCCGTTCAACATGTACATGACCAGTGTCTTATCACCGACTGGTTCAGCAACATTTTGCAAGAGATCTGCAATTGATTTGAGACTCTGTGAGTACTCTTTAATAGATAAATCACCGATTACCTTGGTCCGCAAGTCATTGTCGAGCTGAATAGCTCTGGCTTCCTTGTTGTTACGGAACTGATTCTCGATCCGTAGCCATATGTCACGGGCTGTCCCTCCAACTTGGAAGACGGATTTGAACAGCGGTTTGGCAAGGGTTCCGTAGATCCAAAGTTTGACAAGCCCATCGCGTTTCATCCATGGAGCATCGTCATCGCCGGTTGGTGATGAGGAACCGTCGACGTGACCAAGGAGGTCAAAGGTGAGGCAGTGCATTGTGAAGAGTTCTCTCCACGCATCGTAGTTGAATTCATCTTGATCAAGGATGAGCGGAATGTGATGTTTGATATTGGTGACTCTGAAAGCCCTCTCAATTTGAGCCATAGAGCAGATTGTAGAAGAGCAATTGAGTCACACAAAAAAGAAAAGAAAAGAACGAAGAGAAGTATCAGATTGAGACTCGCTCTGATACCATGTAAGTCTGAATATTTCCCTTGACATTATCAATCAGATTACAAGTGTTTATATACACACATTAGTTACAAGTAGCTAATATCTTCCTAGATTACAGGAGAGCATATCTGAGACTTGAATATTCTACGGCATATTCTTTCACATACAAATGTTAAACATAAGGGATTTGAGCAATGACACATCTTGTAATTATTCTAGTAAACTAAGGATATTTAACTAAAGGAGGTGAGAGGACTTGTGGAACTGCCACATAGGAAATGACATGTGTATAATAAACACATTAAATAAAGGTTACTCTTTAAAAATGCTCCTCAAATAATAGTAAAGGGATTTATATGAATAAAGGTTACTTTTGATATTTTATCATATTTATTCGAGTAATATTACGTTATATATAACTTTAGATTTTCTGAGAAATATGAAAAATATATAATATAGTATAATTTTTTAGTATGGTTTTTTTAAAAAAAAAAATCTTAGGTTTGAATAATTATTTAATTCATAATAGAATTATGATGATATAATTAAATCAACCTAGGTAATAGAAATTTTTTCATATATATATATGGGCTTATATCAAACTATATGATATATACGATTTGAAATATAAAAAAAAATAAATAATGTTGATTGATTCCAAAAATCAACAAATCAATAAATAATAATTAATGATCATGCTTCCTAATTGAAACTTTATTATATATTGGATAAAATTAACTATGTTACATATGTATCGTTTTTCAGCTTCGGTTAAATGGAATAATAACGATTTGTTATAAAGGAAAACAATCTAGATTAATATAAAAGTAACTTAAATAAGTAAAAATAATTTCTTAAAATCAGTTAAATCGATTAATTTCTTATAACGAATAAAATAATAAATATAAAAGTAGTCTAAAATAAGTAAAAATAGTTTATTGAAATTGATTATTATATGCCAATGATCAGAACTTATTTTTCAATTTTATATTCAATTATACAGTTAAATACCGTATAAGGAAATAAATAATGTTGATTGATTCTAAAAATCAACAAATCAATATATAATAATCAGTAATCAATGCTTCCTAATTTGAAACTATATATTATATATTGGATAAAATTAACTATGTTACATATGTATTGTTTATTGGCTTGGGTTAAATAGAACAATAACGATTTGTTATAAATTAAAGAAATATCGATTAATATAAAAATAGTCTATAATAAGTAAAAATAATCTCTTGAAATCAATTAAATCGATTAATTTGTTATAAGGAATAAAACGATATATATATTAGTAGTATAAAATAAGTAAACATAATTTCTTGAAATCAATTGTTATAACCAATGATCAGAATTTCTTCTTTTTAATTTTATATTCAAATACACAATTAAATACAATATAAAATATAAGGAAATAAATAATGTTAATTGATTCCAAAAATCAACAAAATCAATAAATAATAATCTATACGACATGAAATATAAGGAAAGAAATAATGTTTATTGATTCTAAAAATATATAAATCAACAAATAGTAATCAATAATCAATGCTTCCTAATTTCAAACTATGTATTATATATTGAATACAATTAATTATGTTACATACAAATGTTAAACATAAGGGACTTGAGCAATGACACATCTTGTAATTATTCTAGTAAACTAAGGATATTTAACTAAAGGAGGTGAGAGGAATTGTGGAGCTGCCACATAGGAAATGGTATGTGTGTAATAAACACATGAAATAAAGGTTACTCTTTAAAAATGCTCTTCAAATAATAGTAAAGGGATCATGATTCATGACTTCATCTAACACAGAGAGTCGCATATATTTTTAAAAACTATAGTATAGTAGACTTTGGTTATAGTTAATGTCCTTTTACTTATACATCAATTTAACTTATGAATTGTATGTTGGACATTGCTTTCTTGCGGAAAATTTCAAAAATAAAAACTCAATTTTCAAATAAAAAAAAGGCGTGATGAGACTAACAAATACAAGTTGATATTTTCTTCGGAGGCATCTTCGCGGAATGTTCCACACGTGGAAGAACAGTGAAACAAAACGTGCTTCCATTATAAAATTGCCAGTTGGCACCACAGCTTGCTTTACAAAAATAAAAAGATTTACTCAAAAGTTATTATCTTCCTTTTATTAATTATTAAAAATTACTGAAAAAGCCTTCACCAGCTCATCACCAACATCATCATCCCCCTCCTTTATAAACAACCCTAGGGACTACTTCATCGCCTTCTTTCGTTTCACCTTTGATCTATACCCTTTTTTTTTATTTTACGTCTTCTCTCGATCAGCTAAGTATCGATCCATTCTTGCTCTCCCGTTTCATAATCATCTCCTCTCTCGCTTGATTCGTTTCGATTCTGTTCTCAGATCTATTCTCTGTTGATTTCAGATCTAGATCTAGAGTTTGATTAAATAAAAATCTGGTGATTCTGACAAAAAAGAAGGAATGATTATAGGTTCTCTATGAGCTACTCAGTTCTTCTTCGTCGTATTCGCATAGTACACTCTTTCTCCGTCGTTTATCTTTACTACTCTTACGTCTTCTCATGAACTAATCTCTCCCCGATCTCCATCATTTTTCGTTCAATCTAACCGATTCCTTGATAGATTAGCGAGCGGGAAATTTTAGATCTGTCTGTAGAATTTATAGGGATTTAGAAAGAATTATTATTATTATATTTTGGTAAAGTCAAAAAGTCAACGGAAAATGAGTTCGAAAAGTCCAGATTCCGACAACGATCCGAGGTACGCTTCCGTCACGGACGAGAGGAAGAGGAAGAGAATGATCTCCAACAGAGAGTCCGCTCGGAGATCAAGGATGAGGAAACAGAAGCAACTCGGCGATCTCATCAACGAGGTCACTGTTCTCAAGAACGATAACGCAAAGATCACCGAGCAGGTTGATGCAGCTACGAGGAAGTACGTTGAAATGGAGTCTAAGAACGATGTGTTGAGAGCGCAAGCTGTGGAGCTGACGGAGAGGTTGAGGTCGTTGAACTCTGTGCTTGAGATGGTTGAAGAGATTAGTGGTCAGGCTTTGGATATTCCTGAGATTCCTGATTCGTTGCAGAACCCTTGGAGTGTTACTTGTCCGTTGCAAACCAATCAGGGCTTCTGCTGAGGGTTTTGAGATCGTGGCTTGTTCGGGTTTACTTATTGTCTTGTCCGAGTTTTGTTACAATTGGAGTCATTTGTGTGTGTCGTTGTCTTTTATAAAACTTCAGTGTCTTGTTTTTTCCGTTATTTCAGTTTGTCTGGTCATCTAGTCATGTGTTGTCTATTACTTAAGATAAGGTTGTCATGTATTTGTGTTTCTTAATGAATTCAAGCTTTCTGTTGTTTTTCTTATATTATACTATCATCTTTTCGATTTTATGAATCTTGCCAAATTACAAAAGTATATAACCTGACTGAGTCTAAAAGACCGCATTCATATCATATCACCAAATTGACCGGAACAACATATTTGTATGTAAAATAGGGACGGAATCATGGAACATGATGGAACAGTTTCAGTTGTCGTAAGTCCGACATTCGTTAGTCTCAGGATTGTCTTTGCAGTATTCCTCCAAAGGGTCGGAGTCTTTCTTCTTGTCCCTAGCATGGCTAGCTGCTGCGCTAAGCTCCTCAACCTCATCCCAAGCAGCTACACACTCTCCGCTCACTGGGTCGCCAGCACAAGTCTCCTCGGCGTCCTTGATGCTCTTCTCCACTTTATCCGATATCCCTCCTTCTGGGGTTGCTCTAACCGGCCTAACTGTCACCGCACGGTTCGTTCTTCTTGAACCAATAATCCACGGATTGTTCAAACGGACTGGACCTGCGAGACGAACTGGTCGAGCCTCGCTGGTGATGACGGCTCTTTGGGTACCAATGTTAAGACTACTTGCTATAGTTGCCATCTTTTGATGTTTTTATGGATAAAAGAAGTAGATAGTTCACATAAACTGGAGCGAAAGAAGATATATAGAGAGCATGAATTTAATTCTGTGAACTCCCATCTCTTATCACATATTAACCAACCATAGAATTACACGTGTTTAAGATATTTTGTTATTCGATCGAAATATGAAATTTTGTAGCCATCCAAGCCGTTTTTCTAGAATACCACACACTGATCCTCAGATATTTTAAAACATTCAAATAAAATCTATTTACCCATGAGAACTATCATATAGCATCAAATCCCCACCGAACTATGACCTCATGCTAGATCTCCACGAATTGAAAATTGCAAACCTATTTCTCCCCGAATTAAAAATTGCAAACTTATTTCTCCCCGAATCAATATTTCAAAACTTAATTACCCACAGACGATGGTTTTAATTGGTTTATTCTTAACCAAACATCTTGAAATCAAGTAAACCAAACCAAAATCCAATTAAATAAAACAAAATCTTCTTCTGTTGTAAAATAAATCCATTAGAATTAATACATAAGAATGTTTACGATAATTCAGGTGGGGATTTAATTGGATTTTGATTTGGTTTACATGGTTTTAAGATGTTTGGTAAAAAATAAACCAACTAAAACCAATTAAAACCATTGTCTGTGGGTAATTAGGTTTTGAAGTATTGATTCGGGGAGAAATAAGTTTGCAATTTTCAATTTGTGGGAGTCTAGCATGATGTCATAGTTTGATGGGGATCTGATGCTATATGATAGTTCTCGTGGATAAATAGATCGTCTACCCAATAAAATCAGGAAAGATGTATTGAAATATAACAATGATCTCAGATTTGTTGTTTATTTCTTAAGCAAGCAACCCTTTTTCTCACGTAACTTTGTCTGAGAAGTCAAGAAACCGTAATAATAACATAAAAATAGAGCTTTGAGAGTGGTGGCCTAGTGTTGAATTTCACTCTTCAGGGTGGACAACGCTGATCTCGCCTCTCTCAAGCAAGTCATAGAAAGCTCTGGTTTTCCTCTGCTCGTTCCAGTGGTGCATCTTCCAGAGACCACCAGCAGCTAAACCGAGTGCCAAACCGATAACTAATTCCTTCACCACACTCGGGCCTTTCAGTGTGGCATGCGCAACCTTGTGTCCTGCCATTTCAACCTTGCAAAAATTCCCTGCCATATAGAGCCAATACAACTATCAACAATAAAATGACAACTTCACAATCTTCATGAAGCAGCTAAGGCTGAAAACTTTTTTTTTTTGAATGAATAAGGCTGAAAACTTGATTTAACACCCAGTAAACATCTTGTTCTCTCTACATATAGAGAGAGTATCTGATGGATCAAGATATGTTCTGTAAGCAAATTCTTATCTAGGTAAGCATATACGCATTTGGAGTTTATATGTACATAAACACATACACACTCTCATAAGGATCAGATAGATTCTGAACCAATTTCATTTGTTGGTATGCATAGATTAAAGATATACACGAACACATACTTTTCTGGATCAAATAAGTTCCTGAACGCAATTATGAAGGAGCTCAAAACCACACACATGTATAAATTTGCATCTTCCACAAAGAAAATGATTTAAAGTTTCAGAGAATCGCTACCCTAACAGAGAGAGTCAATCAATCTCGAAAGCGAGAAATAAAGAATATAAAAGTTGACCATAAACTAAACTCATGGATCCGAATCTGACAAAAGTCAATCCGCTACATGTTTTTGATAGCCAATCAAATCATAAACTAGAATATCGCCTCGAAATCTTATGAGGAAACGACAGAAATAAATGGAAGAATCTTGGATTTTACCTGCGTAGATGAGCGAGATCGAGAGAGAGATAGAGAGAGATGTACGACGACTAACGAAATGGGAAGCAGAGGAATCCGATCACCTCAGTCCTCTACTCCCTTAATCTCTTATTGGGCCAAGAGAGGAGTTTGATAAAGCCCAATGTATGGCCCCTTGTGTGGCCTATCATTTTCCTATTTTCATGTGAACAGATGCATAACCCTTGATAATAAAAACAAACTAAAGTGGGTTAGAGCCTGAAAACTAGGGCTGGGCAAAAAACCCGGATCCGAAGAACCGAACCGAACCCGATCCGAAAAAGTAGTATCGAATCCGAACCGAAATTGATTCAATATCCGAATGGGTTCAAAATTTTGGTATTTAAAGAACCGAAACCGAATCCGACCCAAACCGAAGTATTTCGGGTATCCGAATATATCCGAAAGAGATTTATATACCTATATATATTAGTTATTTTTAGATTTAATGTATATATAAAAAACATTCAATATATATAAAATACTTTGAAGTTATTCAAAATACTTGTAAATATATGTAAATATATGTAAATAGTCAAACATACATGTCTAAAATTACTAAAGTACACTTAAAACATCAAAAATACTTAAAAAAATTATTGATTCTCAATCCAAATATTCAAATCAAACTAATTTATATGTTAATTTTAGGCATTTTGACTTATGTTATTCAATTATTTGTAATATGTTATTTTCTTTATAGATTTTTAGAAATGTAAAGTATATAATCAATTTTAAAATTTTTAAAATAATTTAAATGGGTTATCCGAACCCGAACCGAACCGGAACCGAAATTTAGAAATATCTGAATGGGGCTAAAATTTGTGAACCCGAAAACCTGAAATCCGAATAGATCTGAACCGACCCCGAACGGGTACCCGAACGCCCACCCCTACTGAAAACCAATATAAAAAGAGAAATTTGCTTCCCTACCAAAAAAACTTTAACTTAATTTGCAAAATGCCAAAAACATAAAATTCGTCAACTGTTTATGCTGCTTATTTACTCTGCTACCATTCTCTAATTAAACCTCTCACCTAACCAATGAGAATTTTTGGCAAACAATAGAATCGAAGAGAGAGAAGCAGTAGATATGCAAGATATACCATATCTTTTTTTGCCAGTGCTTTTGGCGCAGTGAACAAAGAAACCAAACAAGTTAAAAAAGAAGAAGATAATTTCATATATCAATCCAAAGTTCATTGTTTCTCTCCTTCCCCAATTAAATTTAGTTAAACTCAATCAGTGTATGAATGAGGATGATGGTTCGCGGAGGCCACCATGTTCACTCTCCGAGAGATTTTCGCCATCGGAGAAGAATCCACCGGCGTCAAGGTCACTCTGTACCACAAGTAAACGAAATCTAACGTGTTACTCATTCTCTAAAGGATTTGGTGACATGCATCTTATAACAACTGTTTATGTGTCTACTATCAGTGAAAAAAAACAAATATGATTCGGTTTGTTTGATGAAGAGTCTACTCGGAAAAGACCTTTCTTTAAAAATTCCGCCAAAGCCAAGCCAAGCCAATCGAGGAACCTGCAATGTCTGCGTTTGGATGGATAATTAAATTTATTACTAGTTCGCAAAACTGTTAACCGTAAACTTTATTTAATAGATAGTCAGAAAAATTATTATACTATAACAATAAATTTTGAATAAATAAAAGTTGAATTTTTCATTACCATTAACAAGCTACCAAAAAAGTTACACATCCAACTACAAAATTAGCAAGAAATCTTATATCATAGACTGTTGGAGTAAGGGCTTCGGTTTATGGTTAATAAAACTATTGAACGTAGGGATATGATAATTTATAGCTAATATATCAGTTAGATGTTCATTTAATGTGTTAACCATCCAAAAAATGTGGTAACCATCCACTAGGAAAACTGAACATCTGATAATTGATTTATACAATTTAGATTAGCCGGTTACAAAACATTGGATACATAGACTTATTAGATTAACCCGTTAAAATACATCAAATATGGTAACTTATTAGATTAGCCGTTATTTTTGTAAATATTCTACATCTAATTATTGTTAGCAGACCCTATTTCTTGGACCATGTTATCAACATATGCTTGTATTCTAAATTGTATAACCATATATTTGATTAAATTACATATATTTATTTTAATTGGCTAGCTAAAGAATGAAAACAAGTACACAACCAAATTTTCAAAACAGTTGCCTAGCTAATATATATTGTACATACTGCACCAAAACTATTGTCGGCTAATATTTTTTTACACATATAGCTAACAATTTCAAAATAACAAAAATAAATTTTTTTCTTGTGGTTTATTGTTTCAGAGTGTTTAACATGCCAAGATTTTGAATGATAAATCTCGCTCATTGATTAACACATAGATTTAAAAGAAGAAGAGAAACATATCAAAAGCTCCACAATTTTTTCATAGCCAATGTAAACGAAATCTCATTCTTATCTTGCCAAATCTAGTGATGATTTTGTATCAAACACAACTATCCGAAATTCAAAACCGGAAAAGGTGAGAAGTCCAGCGAACAGGGTATTTTCGTCTTTCTATCACATTTTCATGTGCCACGTAGACAACCGCTTTTGTCTCTTTGGTATTATGCTAATATTGTAATCTTTCATGGAGCTAAATTCCCTATAAAAAATACATGATATTTTTCCTTTTAGTATAGATATATAATAGACAGATGTATATTATTTTCTTATGCTCTTTCCAAATTTTCATTTATTTTGGGAAAATCACATAAAAAACCTTCAAAATGACTTTTATAAGCACTTTAAACCTTGAATTTTTTTTCACTAGCACTTTTAACCTTCAAAGTGACATTAGTGTCACAAAAAACCTTGAATTTGAAAATCTGACCTATTGAACAGGTAAAACATGTACTTTATCAAGTTTTTTTCAAAAATATATATTTAATAAATAATCAAAAATGAATAAAATCAATTAAATTTTCAAAAAATTAAAGAAAATTTCAAATCATAAAGAAAAATTTATATAAAAAAAATTGAAATACCAAATATTAAATAAAATTCAGAAAATAAAACAAAAATTAAAGAAAATTTAAAAATCAAAAGTTCAAAATAGTTTTTAGTAAATTACAAGATTATGTTTTTAACTATATGAAACCATCAACTTCAACAGTGATATGTTTGAAATTTTTATTGTCAGTGATGATATGTTAATTTTATTGGAAAATTGCATAAAAATTACAAGATTTCTTTTTTCAAAAATCTGAACTTTTATAGTTGAAAACAAAAATTTCAAATATATTACTATTGACGATGATGGTTTCAAAAAGTTTTCAATTTTTTTTTCTAAATGTTTTTTTATGTTCTGAAATTTTATTTATTTTTTTGAAAATGTAATTTAGTTTTTGATTTTTATTTATTTTTGTTTAATTTTGTGAATTTTCTTTATTTTTAAAAATATTCAGAATTTTATTTAATTTTTGGTATTTCAAATTATTTTTATAAATGTTTCTTTATGTTCTGAAATTTTATCTAGTTTTTTTTTGAAAATTTACATGATTTTTATTAATTTTTTGATTATTTATTAAATTTTTATTAATTAATTGTTTAGTTTTAAAAAAAAACTTGATAAAATACATGTTTTATCTGTTCAAGATGTCCGATTTTCAAGTTTAAGTTTTTTTGTGACACAAATGTCACTTTGAAAGTTTAAAATGGTAGTGAAAAAACTTCAAGGTTTAAAGTACTAGTAAAAGTCACTTTGAAAGTTTTTTATGGATTTTCCCCATTTATTTTAATACTTGTGGATTTATTATATTCTTGTTTTCATTTTAATACTACACATTTACTCATATATAATTTCTTTCTTCCTTAGACATGCATGTAACTTACTGGACTCTATATAGTAGGTCATATTATATTTGTGAAAATTTAGTTACTTTTAATACATGAGGATTATTCTATTTTTTTTTTCATTTCCTTGTGAATATATAAATTATAGTGTTTTCATAAATATATGGTAATACAGTTTCTTTCTTTAATATATTATGAATAAAATATAGTTGTCCTTATGCTCTTTCTGAAAATTGATTTATTTTTAATACACGCGGACAGATACAGTGTGAAATCTTAATACAAAAACATCTTTGTAATGACAATAGTCAGCCACAACCCAAAACTAAAATAATGAACCCATAACTTCACTGTAAACAAGAAAGAGAAGCTCTTTGAATGTGGTACCAAGAACAAAACAACAGAGGGACATAGAACCGTGTAAACCTAATCTTTGTCCTAGAGATCGTTTTCCATGGGTGTAAATGCAACGTTCTTGGGACTAAATAACTTATATGCAATAAAACCTGACACAGCAAGAGAAATCATGGATATCACAATGGCAGAAATGCTGGTTCCATCAGTAGATCCCTTGACAGTTGAAGCAGTCAGAGCCGATGAAGAGCCCGAGGAAATATCTAGTGGGATCCAATCGCAGTTGATCGTATAGTGCCCTGATCCATGCCACGGTTTGCTGTCCATTGGGTACCAGAATGCAACTGACATTTTGGCTGTTGAGCCAAGCGTGAACTGAACATCCTGTAGATAAGAAGATGTTTGTCTTTAAACACATGCTATTCCGACTTAAAAGAGCTGTATCTGCCTTATACGAGTCAAAGAATGCTAATTCACAGAGGTAAGAACCTTTGGAGGTTATGGTATGCATTATAGAAGGGACAAAGCTATGTAATAGAGAAAGAAGAATGGTAAACGAAGGTGTCTGACCCTAAGTAAGGGATTTACTCACCTGTTGGAGACGGTCCATAGTTCTTAAAGGTCTTGAAAACTCGAAATAGTAAGTTCCTTTCTGGCCTTCTGGCGTGTAAGGGCTGTCTTCCGCTACATACCCTGTGGAAAACTTCAAAGATAAGTAACTAGAGGAGTTGCTAATAAACACAGAGCTTAACACAATTCCAAGGATGATAATGTATGTCTGACCTGATTGAGTAGTGAAACTGCTATGCCACCACGCTCCATGCCAATCGTTCTGTGCACTAGAATCATTTCCTGCTAGAAGAATATACATGAGGATAACGTACTTGAATTTTTGCACACAAGAAAGAAATAGCTCTTCAAGTTTCCGAGTAGATAAGCTAGCACCAAACTAGAAAACAAATACTAAGCTATCATGAACTAAAGCAAAATGAAAAAACAGAAGTAATTTACGTTCATGGCTTTGACATTACATATGGTCATAATAGGGAACATCTATGCCATTAATGCCTTGTGAGTTAAAAATTAAAACTATAACACTCTCTGGTCCGAGACAAGAAGTACCTGAGGGACCAAGACCATCAAGGTATCGACAATGTGGATTCCAAGCATAAATGTCAACCAGATGACCAAATCTGTTCATTTGAAAAAAACACAGAGACATTCAGTAAATTAATAAACATATGTTCACTGAATTGGTACAGCACCAGATCAAAGAATGAGAAAAAAAAACAAGAGATCCATATCACCTGTCACCTCCATTTCCTTCCCCGTTGTCTACTGGATTACCACCGTAAAGGCGTCCCGGAATCGCATTTCCGATGGAGAAATGCATAATATCAACCTCAAAGCCTTTGCAAGCCTTGCTGGTACATGAGTCCGTCCCTTCTTTACAACCACCCATCTTATGTAGCAAAAGGTTGAAAATTAAAGAAAATCATGAACCTTCTATGGAAAAAATCAACAAAAAAATACTCAAAGTCATTTATTAGGAAGCTTACATCGTGATAAGTTGCTTGATCACCAATCTGGAACATGAGAGCCACTGAAGGACACTTCTTGTTTTCACTGGATTTAAAGAGGCAACCAGATCACTACAGGAGTGATAAACTTGCAATTTAAAGTTATGTAGAATCAATTAAATCAAGAAATCATTTGAATATCATCTGAAGCACTAACATAAATCTATTTTAACACCTCCGTATCTTGAAAGTAAATAGACATGCGAAGATCCTAGCAACTGACACTGACGAATAAATTTTAAGTTTCAATAATATTTCAGAAATATCAAGCAAAAATATTACCAATAGAAAATTTCATTGGACCAATCTTTCGTTGCATCAAAACCCAAACACTATTTCATTGGATAAATATTTCGGTTACTATAATATGCGCTCAAGTGTTAAAAGCAAAAGGCATCTCCTAAAACTTGGGAACAGTTACTATAACACTCAGTCACTACACGGTTCTGTTCACCTGTTCTTGGATCTTGTTATGGTGTCTAACAAGTATAACCAAGTTATAAAAGAAAAAACACACGTACCCTTTGTCGTAAGCGTAATCGCCATCAATTTCCACCATGAAATAAATATCTCGACCATCATGCAATGCCTAGAAATACAGATCCAACCATTAAAACGTTATGACCGAACTAAAAAGTCGATGCATCGAACTAAACTCTACCAAATAGATCCGATTCGAATTCAACACATTACCTTGACTGTCATCTGACCAGCGGCATACTCGTGGTCGGCGTCCGGATCAAGTGCAGGACGGAGAGGGAACTCAGAGCCTTCAATGTCTTTCCAGTCATCGTTCCGACCATCTAGGGTGATTAGTCCCGGTCTGAAATCAGCTAAGACCTGGATCTCCGAGTCCGATTCACAACTCCATTCGCCGGACTCTTGGTGCGAGACGACCTTCTCCGTCCCGAAGATCAGAAGACACGCTACGATTAGAAGCTGAAGCATTGTTTAACTTGTCTATCTGTAGGATTGGTTTTTTAGAGTTGACTAATGAAAGATTAGTTATTCGATAACTATTATCCTATACTGTATACTCTTTCGCTTTAGCTTGACTCTTCAAACGGTAAGCAAATCTTGACATCTGTATAAAACAAAAGAAAAGGTTATTCGTATCGACTTAGTGGGCTTTGATACTACTCTTAATGGGCCTTTTAATAGTGTTAAAAGCCCATTAAATCCTCGAGTGTCCAATGATCTTATAATAAACCGACGGCGATATCCAGATCGGAGTCATCGATCGGTCCGATACCATTTAAGCTCCGGTGACTTTGGGAAAATAGCGGACTATACGAAGATTGGTCATTCTTTGATTATCTTCCTCGTAGTGATTACCACTGTCTACAGCGTTTCCGCGGATTCGATAAAAGGCTGCGGTGGTTTTGTTGAGGTTTATCTCTCTTTCTAGTTCTTTCTTTCCTCGGATTCGTTTTTTTCCTTCCACCGTTCTGCTTGGTTCCTGATCGATTGATTAATGTCACGGTTCTTTCAAACCAATCTCGTACCGGTTTTATCTTTTTCTTTTTTTTAAAGACAGAAATTCATTAATTTATAAAATGTAAACATTATATAAATAGTACTAACTATAATAAGATATACATTGAGTTACATAAAGAATATGCAAGAACAACTCATAGGATATAACACTTGAAGACGTTTTTGTCCAAGAACCTTATTTTGTTATCCAATCTTCATACAAGGTATCAAGATTATCGTTGTCTTCTGCACATTCACATTTAACCTAATACGATTTCCATATTTGGCTATCATCCATAAGATGAAACTCCAAACTTAATATTGTAACATAAATATGGTAAACACCAATTTCTTTTGTTGTATAACATTGGCCAACTCCCAATTTAGATCTAACCATATTGTTCGATAAAGAATCCAATATATTGATTCTTTCGAACAAAATAGAAATTGAGATTGCCAATTTTCAACGATTATACAAATATCAACATATAACAAAAGGAATGCATCCTCAGGTTGAAACCATTGTATTTTCCCTCGTAATTTCAATGGTTTCCTTTTAATAACCAATCCACAAATTTGATTTCCAAAAACCCAATATATTGATTTTTCAAACAGAAATCAAACCTGTAATAGTCCATCATCTTCAATATCCCCGACTGTAACACACCATGGTGACTTCTCTTGCATTGATTCGTTAATTCTGCATGAATATGATATGCCTGGATCCCAGATTCATTGTTCATAACACCATGTTACTTGTTGGGATTGAAACTGGACATCGCAAAGGATCGAATTGACCTTCACGGAGATAACGAGTTCAGTTTGAGTGAAATCAACACAATGAAATAATGAAATACTCTCAAAAAGAACCATAAATGCAACATCTCCATAATTGGAGAAGACTCTTTCATCAGAAGGAATTATCGAGAGAGGAACAAAGACCTTCTCACCATCACAAATAAAATTAAAGTACAGAGCCATCGGCAAGGCCGGCAACCCAAACTCTATCATCCTTTTGATCGTCTCTTGAAGAAGCGTTTTTTAGGAGGTTTTTTTCAGTTTTATTTCATTTTATTTATATAGTGGCTTTAATTATATTTCCTTCTCTTTGGATAATTATCAGTTTGTTTACCCATAATTATCCAAATAGAAAGAAAATATAAATAGAGTCAATATTAAATAATAAAAATATATTTGGTTTGGCACACATTAGTCTGTGACATTCCATTGTGATGTGGTAAAAAGATATATACGAAATTTTTTTTTTCTAACACCACAAAATTTTTATTTATTACAAAATTTTTATTTATTGAAATCTAAAAATCTATTGTGAATAGGTTGAGAATACTATTTTTGATGGTTTATCTTTTTACCACATCAAATGGTAAGTCTTAAAAATTCTTTTTATTAATCTAATCATAAATTAACGACATACTTAAATTTAAACGATTAAGAAATTTATTGTGATGCAAATTAAAATCTAATGATGTAAATTTTTATTTGGAATACTTTTGTTGTAGGCCACTATTTTTTCTTGTTGTTATAGTTTTAAGAATTGATTTAAATCATGATTTATAATTAAGAAAACTGTAAATAAAAGTCAAAGATAAAGAAGTATCTATGGTCCAATCAATTATCTTCTATATATAGAAAAACCATAAAATCATAGATAAATTCATAAATACTTGATAAACATGATTACGATATTAAAGATCATGGAGAATTTCAATAGATAATCAAGATAGTTTCCAAATACTGGATCAATATGGAAAACGCTTTTCTTATACAGGAATAATGAAAATCAACCAAAGTAAAAAGGAAAAGGATAAATAGTTTTGTAGAACTCTATAAATAGAGCACAAGCATCTGAGAGCATATAATTTTGTTGTTTAAAGTTCCAACAACACAATGGAGCTATACATGGGTGTCGAAGGTATTCATCGAGAGACACATACGTCGACTATAAAAATTGGGAGAGTTCTCATAAAAACAACCGTAACTGATAAAAACAGCGACATGGACTGTCTTGTCAAGGCGTTCTTGTCAAACATCAAGAACAGGAAGAAAATCATTGGTCTTGACACAGAGCGAGCGCAGCGGTCGTCAGGAGATAAGAATGCAACCGTCTTGCTCCAGCTCTGCGATGGAGACCATTGCCTAATCGTTCAACTTCCTCCCTGCGATGAGCGATTTCCTTCTCTTTTCAATTTTCTAAACCTACCTGATTTCACCTTTGTAGGCGTTGGCATACAAAACACACTTAGGAAGCTGGAGAGCGAGTTTGGTCTGACCTGCAAGAATGCTTTTGAGGTGGGACCCGGCACGTGGAGGAACCTGAAGGTATCGGCCGATGAGAAAGCATGGATCCATAACATTGTTTTGACACATAAACCATCAAGCCCCGTCTTTGACGACTGGGGCGCTTATCTTCTCAACAAAGATCAGATTACGCTCGCAGCCTCGAATGCTCACTTCGCTTTTAGAATGGGTAAGCTTGTGTTGGAGAGTGAAGCCGTGTAGACTATCATCTATATTTTAATAGAGTCATTCTTTTTATCTACCATTGTCATTTAAATTTGAACAATTTATAAAGTGTTACAAATAATACAAGTTATATAGTTGATTGAACCGCATTACTTAAATTAAACCGGCGGTTATTTATGGAATAGAATTATGGGCTTACTTTTGTTTTTATGAGATTTAATTGTTTGGTTTTGGGTTTAGTATTAAAAGAAACTCCAAAAAACATTAAATAAACTTTCCACCTTATGAATCAAAAATCAATTACTATTTTCAGGCCCAAAAATATTTAATATTTTCAGCAAAACAAAATTATGTATTATTAATCACTTATTTAAATCATGTACTTTAAAACATGTTAATATTTTTTAGCCCAAAAATATTTAATATTTTCAATAAAACAAAATTATCTACTATTAATCACTTATTTAAATCATGTACTTTAAAACATGTTAATATTTTTTATTTTAAATAACAATCCCTCTATCTTGATAAATTTTAATGGTAACTTTTAAATAATTTATTGTTTTATTTTTATTAAATAATTTATAGATTTAAAAAAAAAATGTAAAACAAAACCAAAAACCAAATCTATAAACTAAAATCCAAAACCAAAAGATGAAAACGCAGGTTATATATTTTGCTTTTTTTTATTTACAAAATAAACTATTTCAAAAGTTTTAGAAAATTATTTTATCATCTTTTCAGTTTTAAATTACATGTTCGATTAATTGAGATTTGTTTGTTGGTAATATCAGTTCAAACTAACTCAGCGGGTCTCAAAAATTAAAAACCCAAACCAAAAGCTGAAAATCAAAAATAGAAACTTAAAAACTAAAAACTAAAAACCAAAATTTAAAACAAAATCTAAAACTAAAAACTGAAACTAAAAACTAATGAAAAACAACTATCACCACAAATTTTGGTAAACTAATTTTATACAAAAACATTCTTTAAATTAAGACAAAACCCAATTATATAAATTTGAAAATTGAGATTTGTTTGTTGGTAATATCAGTTCAAAATAACGGGTCTAAAAATTAAAAACCCAAACAAAAATCTGAAAATAAAAAATAGAAACTTAAAAACTAAAAACCCAAAACCAAAATTTAAAACAAAATCTAAAAATAAAAACTAAAACTAAAAACTAATGAAAAACAACTATCACCACAAATTTTGGTAAACTAATTTTATACCAAAACATTCTTTAAATTAAGACAAAACTCAATTATATAAATTTTTAATCATAAAAAATTTTTGCGCTTGAAAAAAAGCGAGGATCAAAATCTAGTTACTATTAAAACCGACGTTATTTCTTTTCTTTTTCTTTTAATGAAAAATATAATTTTATCGAACGTCCTTGCTTATTTAGTTGGAATTCTATACTACAAATGCAGTCCAAAGAAATCATGGGTCTAAATCATATAATCAAGATTGTTTATTAAGTAAGAATGTAAGATTTCATTAGTTAGCGTAAAATATTTACGTGTAAATCAACCAAAATATTACAAATTCAGAATATACTATTTTGTTTAACTAGTTAACATGAATATTCTTTTTGTGAAGCTACTAGCTATCCTGTTTCTCCTTGGGTTTGCTATTTACATTCTAGAGATTTCTTTAGCGATATAACCATCTTCACTCTAATCATATAGTTCAACCTTTAAACATAAGATTTTTTTGACAGTAAGGACTAAGGAGTTGTGTTTCTTTAAAGAGTTCTTGCATATGGTTTGTGTGAACCATGAATAATTGTTGATGGATAATCTCACATTAAGAATGATATTTCCTTCCGTTCAAATTAAGAATGTCATGTTTGGTATAATGTTTCTCCCCTTTTTATTGACATGATCAAGTAGTGAGATATATATGTCCTGGAGTTTTTGATTGATTAGAATATATATTATAGAGCTGTAGATGTATTGTGGCACTAACAAGGCATCTGAAAACCTCAGGGTCATATAATATAACTCTGGACACGTCCACATGCGACAAGTTAAAAGTAGAGTTTGACATGTGTTAAATCTAAGTTTATTAGTACCATGGGGCACTCACAGTTGCACGAAACTCCTGCTCCAGACTCTGAACGTCTCTGTCGAGAACCACTGCGTGAGCCTTCATCCGAGCTATCTCCTTTTCGTTTGCCACTTTCTCTTCTTTCATCAATGCTACTCGTCTTTGCAACTCAACAATCTCATCTTCCAACTTCCTTCTTTTATTGTCTTTATCTGTGATATCTCTCTCAGCATTTTGTAACCCGCTCAGTGCCCATGTCTGGCATCTTTTAGTGGACACTAGATTGCGGAGCCGAGATCTAGGTCTTTTAACATCAAACCCGTGTTTCTCCAGCTTGAGAAAGCACTCTTCGATCCTGTTTATGTCGTTCACTGAATCATGGAGTTGTATATCCCTGACTTTATCCAACAGCCCAATGAAGTTGGCCATTGCACCAATGGCTTCTCCCTCACGGAACTCTTCCTCGCACTCTAGCAGTGGACTGAAATGAGGATGCTGTGGCACAGCTTTGAAGATCTCCATTGATTCAAAGACTTTCCAACACGGTGACTTCTTTACAAATGGCAGAACCATTGTTGTTTCTTTTGCTTTATGAGTTGCCACAACATCTACGTGCTTTTCCACAACAGAGTTAGGCATTGGATCAGGTGTCCGAGAAGCAGATTCGCCTGAGGCTCAAAACAAAAAGCAAAACACAAACATACAAGTAATGAGGATGCCAAGAATGTTTCAAGATTCAAAAGAAAGTAATGCTGATCCATTAAACAAAAAGCAAAACACAAACATACAAGTTATCAACTCACATGGTTGTCGTCCTCTTTTCTTTTTGTTCACGCTCTCTCTGTATTTAGACTCCTCATGTGCCTGCATAGAGTCAGTATGATGAATAATCGACAAAAGAGGATCAAAGTGATATACACAAAATGGTGTTTCGTTTTTTCTTTTTTTTTGGTAACACTTTATTTAAAGGGGAGTTCTGATGGGAGTTCAGTATGACTATCCTAGTTCTACTCTCGCCCAAACATACTTAACTGCGGAGTTCTGTGCATTAGTGCTGGTATGATCGCACCGAGTGTTTCGTTTAGAAAACCATTGTAAATAGAGAAGTAACAATTTAACCTTTTCTTGTGTTTTCCAAACTCCATTTTTCCACTCCATGGAAGGTCTTAACTGCGAGTGTTCAAAGTCTTTACTCTGCTTGTTTAGACCCAAAAGCACAGTGTATCTCTCCCCACAAAGAACCTTGCTTACAACACTTGGACACCATCCACACTCGAGCAATGCATCCACATTCTCCATCAACCCAAAAGCTCTAGAACCAAAAGGCGGTGGTGAAGGCCTGATTTCAGAGTAAGGAACGCTAATCTTGGTGTATTCATCTTCTCCACCGTTCAAACTCTTGTACTTCACAAGAAACGTCACACCTTCATCCTCCTTAATGGTTATAGCCGAAACCCAAATATTGCCAAAAGGTTCAACTTTGGTTCTGACTTCTATCTTCCTTCCGGTGCTAAACTCCGAGTCAATCAAATGCTTCAGCCACACACACAACAACAACAACAAAAACAGTAAAAAGATGAAAACTTAATCCAAAGATGAATAATAAAAAGGAAAGGAGAGACTGTTACTCGTTTTTGGCAACGAAACCACTCTTCATCTTTCCAAACCAAATGTGGCCTTAAGTCCTTACGTTCAACCTCGATGACATCTGGTTCGAATCTTAGATACACCAAGAAACGTCCACAACCCAATACTTTAATCACCCAACCAAACCACCAGCCACCTTTGTGAGCAGCGTCAATCACGTCACCTTCTTCAAAGCCAACGTCAGTGAACGCATCCGAAGGTGGAAAGGGACGAATCTGAGGATGGAGAGCGGTTGTGATTAACGGAGGAGAGTAGTCTTCGTTGGACAGAGGGTTCAAGTGTCGAACAGAGAGCTTCGTGCGCTTAGACTGAGTAAGATTTTGTTGGAGAAGAGCTCGATACCATACATAGCCAGAAGAGACTTCAATCTGGGAGCCTTTAGATGCGGAGAGTTTCTCCTTTCTCCCTGTAGTTAACAGCATGCCTTCCTTCCCCCACAAGCTATCACTTTTTGTGTCTTCTTCAACGAAACCCTAGAACAACTTTAGTTAGAGAAAATGCCGCTTAGAGTTCCCTGCAAACGGTGTTCTTTTGAGCTAGGTTTTTTTTATTAGGGCTTATCTTAATATACGGATCTGTGTTAAATGTTGATTAACAAGTTTAAAACCATTGGTAAGTTCGGATTTTATACGTATAGTTTATGTTATTGACTATGATCCATACATATATCAATTGTAATAAATATTAGTCTTTTCACTGAAACCTGGGGAACAAAACCCAAGAATTGTCAATTCAACTGTAAATGATAGGCTATATACATATGTGAAAACCCTTTTAACAAGTACAAGTACACCACATGCTAACAAAAAAAAGAGACTGAAGATCTGAAGGTCGCGTGTTCGATCCACGCTCACCGCAATACTTTTATAAAAAAAATTTAAAAATTAATGGGCTTGGTTGAATATTCATAATCTGACATACTTTTTAATTAATAAGAATTTTTTTTAATACTGGTTAATTATGCATTACAAAATACAAACTATAAAACTATTATATATCTATATTATTAAAACTGAAGTACCTTTTGATACTATTTGGAAATAAAGATAACAGAATAAATGAAACATTGTTTGGAAACATGGATAGTAGATTAAGTATCTTCTTTTATTTGCACATTTAACTATTGCATTTACAATAAATTAAATACTTTCATTTTGTATTTCTTTTTATTTACAGATTATGTCCTTGCATTTAAAATCAATTTAAATTAATTAATTACAAGAATTTTTCTTTCTTTGTGGTGAAATAAAAACACAAATTGAAATATATAATATATATTATATAGAATATTTTTAAAATATAATATTGCCTTATTTAATTTATTCAAATATAAAAAAATTAGAGATCAAATTTTAAGAAAACAAAATATCATAAAATTAATGATAATTCATAGAAAACTAATGCAAAAATTATTTTAGTATGTTGTTTCATTTTAAAATAAATTAACAAAAAACTACATGTTAATATATGAATTGTACAATTACATAAAATTGCATTTATCAATTTCTAATATAATATTTTATAAAAATAAAATAATAATTATTAAACATTTATATTATAAATAATATATTCTATTCTGTATGTAAATTATAAAATATATATTTATAATAAAACTAACGATTTATGAGTTTACGTTGACCACAAGTTAAATCAAACACTCGCACGGGGGTGCGGGTCAAGTTCTAGTATGATATTACAGTCGATAATTCTACATGTTTTATGCGTATTCATGTCTGACTGCATCACCCTGAACCGCCTTATAAGATCTATTCCTAATGGTACTCTTTGCGTTATGCTGAAGATCTCATGTAAACATTTTTTCAAATAATCAGCATAATTCGCCATTCATCTTTCTGAGAATTGAAACCACTTAGTGTAAAAAATGCGTAGACTAAGATTCAAACCCTAGATCTAGTGTAGAAGCTTTTAAACTTTGACTACTAGATCACGATACTTTCACAGTAAAAATTTTGATTAGGCTGACAAAAAAACTCAACCAAACGGGTACGAGTATCCAAATATATAAAAATATCAATTATATATGTATATATATATACATATAATATAATTAAATATTTTAGTAATTTAAAAATCTATATAAACTAACGAAAACTAAATTATTGTAAAGTATTCCAACTATCCAAAATATTAAAACTTATCTTGACATTTTATCATAAATATCCAAAAAATTGAATTATCTGAGAATTTTATCTGAATAATCTTAGTTATTCGATATTTTAACCAAAATACCATATATTTAACTTGAACTACCCGAAATAACGGAATTGAAACCAAATGAGAACCAAAATTTTCTAATATTTTATGGTTCTTAGTTTTACTATTCAAATTGAGTCGAACTTAAAACTACCCAAACCGAATCCGAACAAACCCTAAACCAAAAATAGGCGAAATAGTAATAGATCATCTAGCTTCCCGAACTACCCCATATCAGAAATACCCGAACCGATCGAAATGCATATGCTTAATTTCGATGATACTGCGGGCCCAAATAACCTCAACAACGTTAAAAGTCGTACGGATGGAAATTTAATATCTCAACATGTTCTGAAAAGATGGCAGATCGGATCTATAGTTTGCTTTGAGATTATTAAACATCGTTATATATAGCAACTTGAATAACTTAAACAACTTAATTATGGACTTAACAATCTAAAATCTTGACTTTCGGAGAGCTAAAGACATGAATGAGTATATATAAAAGCTTAGATCTTGAATCTTGATGATAATTTTCTTTGTAACACTAGTATAACAAAATGGATCACACTGTTTCTTCTCTCCAATGCTTCTTTTTAGTCTTATGCATATCTCTGTCGGTATGTTCCAACTCGGAAGCTAGCTCCAAATCAAGAAAGAAACCTATTTTGATAAACTTCGGCGACTCCAACTCCGACACTGGAGGAGTTCTCGCCGGCGTTGGACTTCCTATCGGACTCCCTCATGGCATT
>CAKOAT010412932.1:214966-224966 GCA_932364175.1 Eruca vesicaria subsp. sativa | reverse complement strand
CATATATGATATATATTTGATTGATTAACCTAAATAATTTAATATGTCATACTAAATAATTAATGAAATGGTCCTATATGACTTCTTTGTAGTAGATAAAAATAGTGACTCTATTTTAATAGAGTAGATAATTGATAGTTACTAGAGTGTAATTGACGTACTTAACTTTATTTGTCAAATAATTGTTCACATAATTATTAGGTATGTGTATGTTTTTCTACTTTACTAAAGTATTGGTGTCTGGTGGAGATTCAAGCTCTTATGTTCATCATTTTTAAAAATGTGATTTCAATTCTCGAGACCCAATTTTGATACTTTGTTTGGGGAAACTATAATTGATTTAGGCTAATAAATTTCTTGGAAGTCTCTATAAAAAAAAGTAAAAAAAACCCACTGATTTCTGGTTTCGTCACAAACCAAAGAAAAAATTATTTTTAGGTCATAATTGAGAAACAAAATACACATAGCTGGGCTTTTCACCGAGTCCATTCTCGGAAAAAAATAGTTATAAAAAGTAAAAAGGTGGAGATGCAGGAAATCGAACCCTGTGCCTCTCGCATGCAAAGCGAGCGCTCTACCATATGAGCTACATCCCCTATTGATACCTACCCAGTGGATATTAATATAATAATTAAATTAATGTCTTGTTCCGTACTTATTTGACTGGCCAATCAATATACATGAGCCTTTTCGTATTCTTCGTCCTCGCCTTTAAAGAACCCTAGATCCCTCTCTCTCTCTAATCTCTATCTATCTCCCTGTCCTCTCTCCCTTCGAATCGATTCCCTTCGCAAAATTAGCAACAATCGCAATGGATGATAGCTGTGCCGTCTGCGCCGACAACCTCGAATGGGTTGCCTACGGATCTTGCGGTCACCGAGAAGTCTGCTCCACCTGCGTCGTTCGTCTCCGCTTCGTCCTCGGCGATCCTCGCTGCTGTATCTGCAAATCCGAGTCTCCCATCATCTTCGTCACCAAGGTTAATTATTCATCAACGGATTTGATTTAGTTTATTTTCGCTAATTTAATTAGTATCGAAGATTTGAATAAGGTTTACTAGGATTTTGGAATTAATCATCGGATTAGGTTTAGCTTTATTCAATTGAGAAGATGATTTGGTTTTTGTGTATAGGCATTAGGTGATTACACGAGGACGATCAATGACTTCTCGACGTTTCCGGTAGCACCAAAGGAAGGACGAGTAGCGGGAGGGTTCTGGTATCATGAAGACACTCAGGCCTTCTTTGATGACTTGGATCAGTACAGGATGATCAAGGCCATGTGTAGGCTCTCTTGTAGTGTTTGTGACAAGGCGGAGGAGGAGCAAGGAGGAGGAGGAGGGGGTGGCCAAAGGCATCATCGTTTGAGGATTAAGAGTGTTGAACAGTTGAAAGGTCATTTATATCATAAGCATAAATTGCATATGTGTGGTTTATGTCTTGAAGGACGTAAGGTATAGGGAGATTCATCTTTCTGCATGTTTGTTTTTTTATCTTTTTTTTTTTGTTAAATTGTGTTTTTGGCTATATGGGCAGATATTTATAGGTGAGCAGAAGTTGTATACGAGGGCTCAGCTTAACCAACATATACAGACTGGTGACTCTGAAGTTGATGGAAGTGAGAGTGATAGAGGAGGGTTTGCGGGACATCCTATGTGTGAATTCTGTAGGAATCCTTTCTATGGTGATAATGAGTTGTATACTCACATGACTACTGAGCATTATACTTGTCACATTTGCCAAAGGTAATGATTTATTTGCCAAGTCTTTTATTTTGAGAGTGTGTTGACTTAAATGAATTCATTGGCTTCTTTTAGGGCGCAAACAGGGAAATATGAATACTATAAAAACTATGATGACTTGGAGGTAAAACATTAGTCATCTTCACTTGAGCTTATGTTAGTTGATGGCTTGCATGTGTTCTAATTCTACATGTTTCTGTAACAGCTTCACTTTCGCCGAGACCATTTCCTTTGTGAGGACGACTCCTGCCTTTCAAAGAAGTTCATAGTTTTCCCAAACGAATCAGAGTTGAAAGTAAACACCTTTTGGTGAAATTTTCAATTTTTTCATATTTTAGTTCTGCTCTATGGATTATTGTGAAGTGCTTATATATATATTTTTTTTTTATCAGAGGCATAATGCCATCGAGCATGGGGGTAGGATGTCTCGTGCTCAGCGAACTGCTGCTTTACAGGCATGTGATGTGATGTCTTCTGATGTCTTTCGCTATTTTATATTATCTTCCATTTTACTTGCTTATGTTCTACTGTGTTTCTGCTCCAGATACCGACGAGTTTCCGATATAGTCGTGGAAATGACCAAGAAAGTCGTCGTGGAAGACCTCGATCATTCCGTCGCGAACCTGGTGGTGATGATGATTATAACCTTGCAGTCCATGCTGCTCTTCGATTATCTGAGGCTGAGTATTCTCGGCAAGAGCCGCCTGCTCCTCCTCCACCCTCAAACGCACCACCACCTGGATTCTCTGAGAACAACGACAGACACATTGATGATGGTGATCCTCTTATCCAACCAATGGAATCTCTATCCACCACCGATGGGGAACGCTCTTCGCGATATCTTCAAGCCGTGGGTAGTTCTGGTGGTGGTGGTTCACGTCTGCCAGAATCTGCTTTTCCTCCTCTTGCTGGTCAACCTAGATCTGGACAGAACTTGGAGAGTGCTCCTGCTAACACCTTGGCTGCTCGTCTAAGACGTCAAACAAACCGAACTGCGACTGCTACTGCTTTTTCTAGTCCTTCTTCCGGATGGCCAGCTGTTAACCGAGGCCCTCCACAAGCATCCAATACAAGTGGCGGTGGTGGAAACTCTTCTTCCGGATGGCCAGCAATAGGTCGCACACCTGTACAAGCATCTAGCTCTTCAGCTCAGTCTAGGTCCCATGCCAGAGTTGCACAGCCCAGACCTCTTAGTTCTGCGATTCCACAGGCTGCTCGTAATGGAAATTCGATTTCTCACTCATCCTCAGCCCCTAATCTATCTGATACAAGGTCACTTCAACCTTCTCATTCAGATTTTCCTCCGGTTTCTTCTGCTGTTCGCAAGACACCATCCACCATCACACAGGGAACTTCAAACTCTCAACCACCTCCAGATGTGCAATCTGCCAATAAGTCACTGGTAGAGAAAATGCGAGCTGCACTTGGTCATGATGAAGAGCTGTTTATGACCTTCAAAGATGTATCAGGACAGTATCGTCAAGGTTCAATTGATGCAAGAACTTACTTGGAGTATGTGAAAGGTTATGGATTGTCTCACTTAGTTATTGACCTTGCTAGACTCTGCCCTGACCCTAGAAGGCAGAAGGAACTCATTGATGCTCACACTGCCAGTTTGAGAAACGACGCAAAGGATAATGGTCAAGCTGCTGCTGCTACTGCGCAGAGTTCGTCATCTCAAGCTCAAGAGAGTCAAGGTTCAAAGAAAAACAAAGGGAAAGCTGTGAAGGTTGCTGATCCAAAAGAAGCAGTAGCAGAGAACTTTATGGACACAGTGAGAAGATTACAATCCTCACAGAACTTTCATGAAAAAGAAGAAGAAGAGGTAATATCGAAAGATAAGAATGCCTACAGGTCTGACAAAGGCAAAGCGAAAGTGGACTCCACTTCAACCGGAAGCAAGCAGCAACGTAAGAAAACCTCCAAGTTTCACAGAGTACGGCTTGGTGATGGATCAATGGCAGCATTGCTAAATGTCAACTCTTCTTACAGTGAGCCTGAACCAGAATCAAAAGATGGCAATAACAATAGTAACCAGAATCAAACCGGTGGAGTGCCTGTACGTGGTGTTTGGCGTAAAGGAGGTGCTCAACTATTCTCTTAGAGAATCAAGTTTCTCTAATCTTGTACAAGCTTGACTTGGCCGCATAGTTTTTTATGTCAGTGTCAAGGAGAGCATTTTTGAGGATGTTTTATGAATGATAGACTCGGCTTGTTGCTTTTATTCACTTCAACATTTGGTATGTTCGGTGTTTTCTTGTTTTATTGGAAGGACTTAAAAAGAAAAGAAATTGTACTAATAGTTCATATCTATTTTCATAATTTATATTCGGAGATGGGTATTCGTAAGTTCAGTTTAAGTTGATTATCATAATACATATTTAAATATGAAAATGTGAAAAAGCTTTAGACAAAAAAACGGAAACTAAAGTTTTGAAACCTTATGAGGCATAATACTTTGAATCAGTTTGTTTACTCAAAAGCAAAACTCTTCTTCGCACTAAATTTCAATTCATAATACCAAATCAACCCCGTACGGATTGTTTGAAAATTCGGTTTGGGACCGGTTTGGATTCTATCAAGTTTGGGTCGGGATTAGTAAATCTTCAAAAAATGGTATAACCCATTGTACTTTTGGATTTGGATCCCAATCAGTTCTTTAGTTTTAAAATACCTGATTTGTACTTATTTTGTAACCAAAATATAATTAAAATTGATTATTCGGATTTAAAGTACCTGATTTATAATTATTTTGTAACAAAAATATAAGTAAAATGATTCAAAAATAAGAACATCAAACATGATCATTATCAAATAATAAGTACATTGTTGATAGAAATAAAACCGAATAAATGAAAACATAAAACGAAAATCAAGTTCTTAAAAAAAATAGAAACATTATTCAATAAAAACAAAGCCTAAAACTAAAAATTTCAAGATTCAATCACTACATTCAACCATTAACCTTCATGTAACAGATAATTATTTTAGATGTTCAATAATATCTTTTAGTATTTTAGATACATATTAGGCATTGAGATCATGTTAGGTACACGTTATTTTTTGAAATTTTGAATGTTTCGGATTCTATCAGATATCCATTTAGTTTCGGGTTCGGTTTGGATAATACTCATAATCCGAAATACCACAAAACAAAATCCATTTGGTATTTATGTCGGGTTCAGATCGGTTCGAATTCACTTTTATTGAATCGGGTTTGGTTCGGGTTTTCGGGTTCGGTTTTGTTTGTCCAGCCCTAACCAAAACATACTTGACCAAATATAGATCGAACAACCATAAACTCTAAAACTAGAAACCACAGAGGAAGACTGAACAACACAAACCAACACAGGACCAAGTGTGAGACTAAAAGCAAAACTTTCAACTATACCCAGTATTTTCATTAAACCGTAAAAATTAAAATGTCTACAAAATAAGAATAATTCGAAATGATCACCGTACGTTTAACCTGAAATAACCCGCAAATCCCTCGTTACCATATGCATATTTTTAATAAGTATTTAGAAAATAACATGCATCGACCAAATATAGACGAACTAAAAATATTCACAACATGCATATATCTCTCTATATGTAACCTCTCTTCTTCCTCAGAATCCGTTTCTTTTTTTCCGTCCATGCAAAACACAATAATGATGAACGTTCCGATTAAACTAGCCTTTATCTTCTTAACCGTAACCGCAACCGCTGCACCAGCCAAACGCCCAGACTACCTTTCCACACCACACGCAAGAGCAATCGCGGGAGTATGCACCGTAATCCAATCAGACACAAGTCTATGCACCAAAACACTTAAAGAAGTTCCTAGCGATGACCCCATCGTACTAATCCGAGCATTACCAACCGCGGCTGAATCTTCCGTCAAGAAAAGCGTGACGTTCCTCACGGAAACCAAACCAAAATACAAATCAAACCCAACCGCAACTGCAGTGTTCGACAGCTGCGAGAAAAACTTGAACAACGCGTTAGAAGATTTCGCTGAATTTTGGAAAGCTGCGGGGAAAGATGTGACGACGTTGGCTCGTAACTATTTCACGTGCAAGAAGACGTTAACGTCGATCACGGGGTACCATTCGACTTGCTTGGATGATATTGAAGATAAGAATCTGTTGAAGGAAGTGGAGACTGGAATTGGAGTTGGGAAGAATCTAAGCAGTGACTCGTTTGATGTGTTTAATGGTTTGCCTACTATTTTTAAGACGTTTGGTATTAATGTGAAGCTTAACGAGGAAGACACTTCGCCCCGACCGCCACCATTGTCGGATTATTATTACTGATCTTCGGATTTGTATATAAGTACTCATTAATATCGTATAATGCTGATGAAAGCTATACTTGTAGTTGTTAGAGTTACTTATCATGTAGGGCTACTTTATACCCATTGATTCTAATATAATGGTTTCTTATATTAGAATGGAATGGATCATGTATAATAGTAGCTTACAGGTTTTATTCATGTACAGACCACGGATTATATATATGAAATGTGATATTTACTTTTGTTAATTACATGGTTTGATAGCTCTAACGAAGACATTTCCGTTATCATTACTGGTTCAAATAGAAGAATTGTGCGTTTTCCATATTTCTTTTTCTTTTTACTTGATTTAGAACGAAATTGTATGATTTGTTTTTTTTCCTCCATACTTTAGTTTGTATATATTTGATGCATGAAGCCTCAAACCATGGCTTATTTGCTTATCCTTTCAGGACCTGCCAATTACATTCATCAAACCTAGCTTCATTATTCAATTACCATATAATATATCCTGAATAGATGATGTATGTACAATGTTACTATATATACTGGATTGTCAATCTAGACGCGACTACTTCTTATAGGATGAGATATCATTCTCGATGAGAAGCTTTTATCAATTCTACTTTCTGAATATAACACTAATTAATAATATAGGAATGAGTTTTAATGGTCTCAAATCCTGAAACTAACCTTTTCACCCAATACATTTACCTTTTATTTTTAGTAATGATTTTACCACCTCTTGATCAAGACATGATCAAATCATCTTGTGGTGACTAGTTTTTAATCTCAAAGGCAATATCTCACTAGAGAATTTGTAGCCATTCAACGGCCTAAAACATCTCTCTCCATGCAAAGCTCATGCAAACCCTAATTTTAGAAACCTCAACTTCTATAAGAACATACCAACAAAGAACAAAAATACTACTTGCCCCAATAATAATCGACAGGGATCTGTTAAAATAAAAATAATCACCTATCTCTCCTATTTACCTCCTGAATAAAACTGGAGAGATAAAAAAACACACATAAAAAGGAAAAAAATTGAAAAAGAAAAATATAAAAATATTATATATATATAAATACAAAAAAAATGCCAGTAGGAAAAGTTGTGATATCTGCGGCTTCCGTCCTTCTAGTAGTGGGTGTTGCCATAGGAGTTGTCACCTATGTTAATAAAGACGACGGTGGTGGTGGTGGTGGCAAGGAAGCTTCTCTAAACGCGCATCAAAAAGCGGTTCAGACAATTTGTCAAACAACCACAGACCAAGGCTCATGCGCAAAAACTCTCGACCCTGTCAAGAGTGACGATCCAAGCAAACTTATCAAAGCCTTCTTGTTGGCTACAAAAGACGCAATCACAAAATCTTCAAACTTCACGGCTTCTACCGAAGGAGGCATGGAAAAAAACATGAACGCGACGACCAAAGCCGTTCTTGATTACTGCAAGAGAGTGTTGACATACGCTCTTGAGGATCTTGAGACCATTGTTGAAGAAATGGGTGCCGATCTTGAGCAGAGTGGAAGTAAGCTTGACCAGCTTAAACAATGGTTAACAGGAGTGTTTAATTACCAAACTGATTGTCTTGATGACATTGAGGAAGTGGAGTTAAGGAAAATCATGGGTGAAGGAATCTCCAACTCCAAAGTTTTGACTAGTAACGCTATCGATATCTTTCATTCTGTTGTCACGGCGATGACCCAAATGGGTGTCAAGGTTGATGATATGAAGAACGTGATGGGAGGACTTGGAGCTCCTGCACGTCGCCTTCTTGCAGACATCGACCAAAATGGACTACCTAAATGGCTTTCTGGCAAAGACAGGAAGCTTATGGCTAAGGCCGGACGCGGTGGCCCTCCAGCTGGGGATGATGGTATTGGTGAAGGTGGCGGTGGTGGTGGTAAGATCAAGGCGACTCATGTGGTGGCTAAGGATGGAAGTGGAAAGTTTAAGACGATTTCTGAAGCGGTTAACGCTTGTCCGGAGAAAAACCCTGGACGTTGCATTATCCATATAAAGGCTGGTACCTACAATGAAGTGGTCAGGATCACTAAGAAGAGGAACAACATTTTCATGTTTGGTGATGGTGCTACCAAAACCATCATTACTAATAACAAAAGTGTTAAACTTACCCCTGGAACCACTACTTCACTCAGTGCCACCGTTCGTAAGTCTCATTTTAAACTTACCTCTATTAGGCCATCCGCATATAGCATGCATCTCTCACTAATTATATTAATGTCTAATTAGATAATTTCTAAAAATGGAAAGAATGATATGATAGCCTTTTCTTTGATAACTTTCACATGAATGTTTTATTTTTTTGATAACATAAATTAAAATTAATATAATATGTTAAAAAACTATGTTGAAATACTCATAATGCAGATGCCTTTTATTGATTTCATTGCTTAATTACTTTGATATCTAAATATATATATGCATGCATGCAGAGGTTGAATCTGAGGGATTCATGGCGAAATGGATCGGGTTTAAGAACACTGCTGGTCCATTAGGACACCAAGCGGTCGCACTCCGTGTGAACGGAGACCGTGCGGTCATATTCAACTGCAGATTTGACGCTTACCAAGACACACTCTACGTCAACAACGGACGTCAGTTCTACAGGAACATTGTTGTATCCGGTACAGTCGATTTCATCTTCGGAAAATCAGCAACAGTGATCCAAAACTCTCTACTTCTCTTACGAAAAGGCAGCCCTGGACAGTCCAACTACGTTACAGCCGATGGTAACGAGAAGGGTGCAGCGGTTAAGATCGGTATCGTTCTCCAGAACTGTCGTATCATGCCTGACAAGGACCTTATAGGTGACAAAAAAGTCAAATCGTATCTAGGACGGCCGTGGAAGAAATTTTCAACGGCTGTGATTGTTGGAAGTGAGATTAGTGATTCGATTCAACCAGAAGGATGGACTGAGTGGCAAGGAGAACAAAACCACAAGACAGCTAAATATATTGAGTTTAATAACCGTGGACCAGGAGCGAAAACGAACGCGAGGCCTCCTTGGACTAAGGCGGCTAAGTCTGCAGCTGAGGTTGAAGGTTTCACCGCAGCTAACTGGTTAGGTCCGGCTAATTGGATTCAAGAAGCCAACGTACCTGTCCAGCTTGGATTGTAAGAAAGGCAAATAGTAACGTTAAGACAGTTATATTATGATAATGTAAATATACGACCTCGTCTCTGAGGATCAGGGCTCTTTTTGGGTATTATTATGCAATATAGGGCTCTATACATTTTAGGGATGAAGTTTGTATAAGATTGCTTTTATTTCACGTGCAAAATAGAAAAAGATTACTGTATGTTGTTTCAGCTCTTTTATTCTTCTTTTCTTTTTTCAAAATTCCAAATAATTAATTTCTTTAAGAAAATGATAAAGCGTATAGTAAAAGATTTATATCTCAAGTTCCTTAACAAAATGGAATAATCAAAATTCCAATAATATATAAAGAAACAAATGGTTTTTATCATGGAGAACGTATAAGAAAATTCATTGGCTGCTTGAAAGTTGAAATTTGATCCGTTGCGTATTGAATTGCAACGCAATCATATCCCCTATATATTAATTGAGAAACATTTGAAAAGATGTAACCTCAATTTTGTATTAATTAAAAGAGGTCACAATGCATAGGTGTCATTCAATTAGGTAGTCAATTAGATTCAATTGAAAAATAAGTAAGTTCACATTGGATTTTTATAGGTTGCTAGATACATTAGTTAGTCAAACTATATGATATAATGATATGATATGTTATTTTATTTCCATAAATAAAACCTACGGAATTACCATAAATGACTAATATATATATATGACACTTAATGATTGTTCCCTAAGATATAATTACTATTTTATTTTATTTCCATAAATAAAACCTACGGAATTACCATAAATGACTAATATATATATATGACACTTAATGATTCTAATAATAAATATTTGATAACAGTTTATATATCC
>CAKOAT010412932.1:162848-214772 GCA_932364175.1 Eruca vesicaria subsp. sativa | reverse complement strand
TGTATATATTTATAACGACGCATGAATATCTATCTGTTACATGAGTTGAACTATAATTATAATTTGTAAATAGCTAACAATTTATTACAACTAAGACTTCTTATTTTGATCTTTTGCTTTTTTAACAGTAACTAAATTGAAGTAAAGATTATAAATTTGATGGACAATAATTAGTTGAAATTCTTTACAACTTTTTTTTATCTTTAAACAAATAGAGTTGTGTTCAATCGAAGACATATTGGTTCGATAAACACTAAATATGGAAGAATATAAAAAATTTTCTTTCATGCTTCTGTTTTGTTTTTTATTTTTATTTTCAAAATTTAGTGTTTTGATATTAATTCTAGATTTGATCATTTTATTAGATGATAGAAGCCTTTTTCGTTTTTTATTCTTTTATTTAAATATATAAAAAAATTTTAATAAATAACTCTGTGACAATATGACTCTAAATATGATCATATAATATATTTGTATAATATATAATATGATCTCAAACTAAATAATTATGTTTTTTGGTATAAAATTAAATAAACTGAAAACTGATGGTATATAAAACCAAATCAAACTGAAGTACATATAAATTTAGAATAGTAGTTATATTTTAATGATCGAAATACCAAAAAATCGAGCCGAACCGAAGCCCGATATCCGGATTGAACACCTCTAATCCGAATGAAACCGAACTATTGTTTCATTTTTAAAAACATAATAAAATAATAGCTTCATCCCGCGCAAGGCGCGGATCTTATCCTAGTATATCATAGTATAAAAAACAAAAGAAAAGATGTAAAGAAAAAGTATACGTAACGTTTTATGATTTGTCAAATAAACAATAGTTACTTTGTAATATTCTTTAATCATTCAAGAATAATGCCATGGCCCGGGAAATGAAGAAATATCGTGCAAGTTGCATATAAAAAAACTCAATATGAATACAGTAATTTTGTCTGCTTATGAAGAATAGTATCATACAATATAAAAATGCGGCTAATGGCCAATGTTTTATATTGTATAAACAAAGAAAATTTGGTTATAGTCGCCCCTTTTTCAAAAGAAAAGTTAGAAAAGTTGGTTAGTCAAACCAAGTTGAAAATAAATCGTATGAAAACATTATTTTGTGTTCTGTGTTACTATGTTAGAAGCTTCATCTGATTTTATTCAACAAAAGTTGGGTTCGTAGACTTATCTGCAGAGAAGAGACCAAACAAACAACTTGGCGTCTGTCCTGTCACGTCAACAAGGTCGTTTTTGACGCCTGTAGTATTTGTTTCTTGAAGTAGGTCAACTTGAATCAGTTCAAATAGACCATGTATTAACGAGTTCTTCAACTTGATGATTCACTGCTTCTTCTTCTTCAAGTAACGAACAAATTTATATATTAATTCTGAACGAACTTTATTCCACTGTTAAGTCTGCTATTATCACACAAAGTCTCTGTTTTGTAAGGTACCTGCTTCTTTTTTTTTTTTTTTTCCAAGTTCTTGAACTGATTTCTGATTTTGTGCAAGTTTATTGATTGTTTGTGATCTTTTATTTATATACAGTCTTTTATTCTTTGAAACAGGATCATAAATTCATAATACAATGGATGGTATAATAGAATCAGAGGAAGGACGGAAAGTGGATTCACCTAACATAGAAGAAACAGAGACCTCAAACTCAAAAACCCATGAAGAAGAAGTTAAGACAGAGTCTGTTATGAAAGAAGAGAAGAAAAAGAAACAAGAAGACGATGAGAAGACCAAAACGGTGCCGTTTCACAAGCTGTTTGCCTTTGCAGATTCCTTTGACATCATTTTAATGATCCTCGGGACTATTGGTGCTGTGGGCAACGGTCTTGGCTTCCCTATCATGACCATCCTATTCGGAGATGTCATTGATGTGTTTGGACAGAACCAAAACAGTTCAGATGTTTCTGACAAGATCGCCAAGGTAAAAATAATAAATAATCTCTACTCTTTTAAACTCTTTTGTTTTTTTAGACCCATCACACAATGATTGATCTTAAATACAATATTACACACAGGTTGCTCTGAAGTTTGTATACCTTGGACTTGGAACTCTAGTGGCTGCTCTACTCCGTAAGAATACATTCATTTTTTTTCTGAATTTTACAATGTTTGAATGTGAGAGATTTGATCTTTATGTGTTGTATATCAACAGAGGTTTCTGGTTGGATGATCTCTGGAGAGAGACAAGCTGGAAGAATACGAAGTTTATATCTAAAAACCATATTGAGACAAGACATAGCCTTCTTCGATGTCGAAACAAACACAGGAGAAGTTGTTGGAAGAATGTCAGGTGACACTGTCCTTATACAAGACGCCATGGGAGAAAAGGTAATACACCATAACCCCCCAAAAATACATTATCAATCTTTGATTCAAAGGTTTTAAAACTTTTTCTTATTTCTTTTACAGGTTGGTAAGGCTATACAGTTAATATCAACTTTTATAGGTGGATTTGTGATAGCATTCACGGAAGGATGGCTACTCACACTAGTCATGGTATCTTCAATACCACTTCTAGTAATGTCTGGTGCAGCTCTAGCTATCGTTATTTCGAAAATGGCTTCTCGTGGACAAACTTCTTACGCAAAAGCTGCGGTTGTAGTTGAGCAAACAGTTGGGTCTATAAGAACCGTTGCATCGTTCACAGGAGAGAAACAAGCTATAAGTAACTACAACAAGCATCTTGTCTCTGCTTATAGAGCAGGTGTGTTTGAAGGAGCTTCCACAGGTCTTGGTCTTGGCACACTCAACATTGTCATCTTTTGCACTTATGCTTTAGCTGTTTGGTATGGTGGGAAGATGATACTGGAGAAAGGGTACACAGGAGGACAAGTTATCATCATCATCTTCGCGGTTTTAACCGGTTCCATGTCGTTAGGACAAGCATCTCCTTGTTTAAGTGCCTTTGCAGCTGGTCAAGCCGCTGCTTACAAAATGTTTGAGACAATCAAGAGAAAACCGGAGATTGATGCTTCTGATACAACAGGGAAGGTTCTTGAGGATATTAGAGGAGATATAGAGCTTAGAGATGTTGACTTTAGCTACCCGGCGAGGCCAGAAGAGCGAATTTTTCGCGGGTTTTCGCTCTCTATCTTGAGTGGCTCCACGGTGGCTTTAGTTGGTCAGAGTGGGAGTGGGAAGTCTACTGTTGTGAGTTTGATAGAGAGGTTTTATGATCCACAGAGTGGTGAAGTTAGAATTGATGGTGTTAACCTTAAAGAGTTTCAGCTGAAATGGATCAGAAGCAAGATAGGACTTGTGAGTCAAGAACCTGTTCTGTTCACGTCGAGTATTAAAGAGAACATTGCTTATGGGAAAGAGGACGCCACAGTTGAAGAGATTCGTAAGGCTACAGAGCTTGCAAATGCATCTAAGTTCATTGATAAGCTTCCTCAGGTTTGAGACTTTTACTTTCACCTTTCCTCTGTTTCGTCTCTGTTTTGTTCTCTGTTTCGTCTCTGTTTTTTGCTCTGTTTTGTCTCTGTTTTCATTTTGATGAAAGTTTGTAGATGTAACTGAAGTAACTTTATCTTGCAGGGTTTAGACACGATGGTTGGAGAACACGGGACTCAGCTTTCAGGTGGACAGAAACAGAGAATCGCGGTGGCTAGAGCGATACTAAAAGATCCAAGAATCTTGCTTTTAGATGAAGCAACAAGTGCCCTTGATGCAGAGTCTGAGAGAATAGTTCAAGAAGCTCTTGACAGGATTATGGTTAACAGAACAACTGTTGTTGTCGCTCATAGATTAAGCACTGTGAGAAACGCAGACATGATTGCTGTGATTCATCGAGGAAAGATCGTTGAGAAAGGTAAAAAATCAAAACACATGTCTCAAATCTTGTTTGGTAGTAAGTGCTAATGAACATAAACTTATGATCAGGTTCTCACTCTGAGCTCCTAAGAGACCCTGAAGGAGCTTACTCTCAGCTCATACGTCTACAAGAAGACAACAAAAAGTCTGAAGACTCAACGGATGAGCAGAAGATGTCAATGGAGTCTATGAAACGGTCTAGCTTAAGAAAGTCATCTCTAAGCAGGTCTTTAAGCAAAAGATCATCTTCTTTCTCCATGTTTGGTTTTCCAGCAGGTATAGACACAACCAACGAAACCAAACCAGAACAAGGCAGCCAGGATTCTAGTCCCATCAAGAAAGTATCATTCCTTAGAGTAGCTGCTTTAAACAAACCAGAGATTCCAATGCTTATACTTGGATCTATAGCAGCAGTTCTAAACGGAGTGATACTTCCCATCTTTGGGATCCTAATCTCC
The DNA here is from genome assembly GCA_932364175.1 of Eruca vesicaria subsp. sativa. Taxonomy (NCBI): domain Eukaryota; kingdom Viridiplantae; phylum Streptophyta; class Magnoliopsida; order Brassicales; family Brassicaceae; genus Eruca; species Eruca vesicaria. Next base: position 210,487 of record CAKOAT010412932.1, on the reverse strand, counting down.
AGCGTTATCAAAGCGTTTTTCAAACCACCTGAGGAGTTAAAATCCGATACAAGGTTTTGGGCAATCATATTCATGCTTCTTGGTGTAGCTTCAATGGTGGTGTACCCTGCACAAACCATCTTTTTCTCTATAGCTGGATGTAAACTGGTGCAGAGGATCAGATCAATGTGTTTTGAGAAAGTGGTTCATATGGAAGTTGGATGGTTTGATGAGACTGAGAACTCAAGTGGTGCTATTGGAGCTAGGCTTTCTGCTGATGCTGCTACGGTTCGCGGCTTAGTTGGAGATGCATTGGCTCAAACCGTACAGAACCTTGCCTCTGTAACAGCTGGTGTGGTCATTGCTTTTGTGGCGAGCTGGCAGTTAGCTTTCATTGTTTTAGCAATGCTTCCTTTGATCGGACTTAACGGTTATATCTACATGAAGTTCATGGTTGGGTTCAGTGCAGATTCAAAGGTAAGTCCATTTTTAGAGTTAGTTTCAGTACTAAGTTGTATTTGTCTGATGAAAACATTGTTGGCAGAGAATGTATGAGGAAGCGAGCCAAGTAGCGAACGATGCGGTAGGGAGCATGAGAACGGTTGCTTCATTCTGTGCAGAGGAGAGAGTGATGAAAATGTATAAGAAGAAATGTGAAGGTCCTATGAAGACAGGAATACGTCAAGGCATTGTTAGTGGTATTGGTTTTGGAGTTTCTTTCTTTGTCCTCTTTGCTTCTTACGCAGCTAGTTTCTATGCCGGTGCAAGGCTTGTTGATGACGGCAAAACAACCTTTGATTCTGTTTTCAGGGTAACAAAACCAAAAAATGAGTTTTCAGACTATCAACAAGATTCTTGGGTTTTGTCCCTTTTCTAATGGCTAATTTCTTTCAGGTTTTCTTTGCATTGACAATGGCGGCTGTAGCTATATCTCAGTCGAGTTCATTGTCTCCTGATTCCAGCAAAGCTAGCAACGCAGCTGCATCCATCTTCGCGGTTATAGACAGAGAATCAAAGATTGATCCAAGTGATGAGTCTGGGAGAGTTCTTGATAATGTTAAAGGAGATATTGAACTTCGTCATGTTAGTTTCAAGTATCCTTCAAGACCTGATGTTCAGATCTTCCAGGATCTTTGTCTCTCTATTCGTGCCGGGAAGGTTAGACTTTGATCTTAAATCAAGTTTTCAGTTTGGTTCAAATGAAAACCAAACATGTCTTGAATTTTCTGTCTCTGTGTTTCAGACAATAGCTTTGGTTGGAGAGAGTGGAAGCGGGAAATCCACAGTGATTGCGTTGCTGCAGAGGTTTTACGATCCTGATTCTGGTCAGATCACTCTAGATGGAGTTGAGATTAAGACCTTGCAGCTGAAATGGCTAAGGCAGCAAACAGGACTTGTGAGCCAAGAACCTGTTCTGTTCAATGAAACAATCAGAGCAAACATTGCTTATGGAAAAGGAGGAGATGCTTCTGAAACTGAAATCATATCTGCAGCTGAGCTATCTAACGCTCATGGTTTCATCAGTGGACTACAACAGGTAACTTTAACGAATGTGCATCCCTAATTTTCATAGATTCATACTAAACTAAAATGTTTTTTTTTGGTGTTGCAGGGCTATGAGACAATGGTGGGTGAGAGAGGAGTTCAATTATCAGGTGGGCAGAAGCAGAGAGTAGCTATAGCCAGAGCCATTGTTAAAGACCCTAAGGTGTTGCTACTAGATGAAGCAACAAGTGCTTTAGATGCTGAGTCAGAGCGTGTGGTCCAGGATGCATTGGACAGGGTTATGGTTAACAGAACAACCGTGGTGGTGGCACATCGGTTATCAACAATCAAGAACGCAGATGTAATTGCAGTGGTTAAGAATGGTGTAATTGTGGAGAAAGGAAAGCATGACACTTTGATTAATATCAAAGATGGTGTCTATGCTTCTTTAGTACAGCTTCATCTAAGTGCTTCTACATAAACATTTCTTTATATTTTTATATGGATTACTATTTGTGAGTAATATAGATCTAAAATTGCACTGGAAAACGATTAATTTTTAGATTCATTATGAATGTTTGTAGATTATTGTGTCAGCAAAAACAAGAAAAAAAATATTAATCATCATCTTCACTTTCATCACTATATGAGACTAAGACTAAACCTGTTTGTAGTGTTTTAGAAGAAACCAAAGAACTCTGGTCAATATTCTCTTCCTCTGGTGCTTTAACCTTCTTAGGTTGTGGCTTGACTCTTATGATAGTGTTAAATGGACGAGTAGCAGGGTTTCTCTTCCCGGATGTTTTTTGTTCCTATAAAAGAGATAAATCACCCATTTGGTTTCAAATGCTTAACTAAAGAGTTCTGCAATTCTAAGGTATTGCAGAACACAGAGGCACTCACTTTAGTGGATGGAGCTGATGGTGGGAGTGCAGCTTCTTGTGGTTCTTGAGAGATGATGGCTGATCGTGCTGCAACTGCTGCCTGAAAATGAAACCATAATCCAAGGTTGATCTTAGCATTTTAGATCTGTTTAACTGTCTTTTTCAAGATTCACAAGAAATATACCTGGAAACTACGAATCTGTTCCTCGTCTTCATTTGCTAATTGCCGTTCATATTCCTTCTTTGACTATAAAAACAAATCCACATGAAGAGATTAAGATGAATATTACCTCAAGCCATCTAGTCACGATTCTTCTTTTCTGTTACTGATTTTCAAGAGCTTATAAACATCAACTCATCGATGTCTGACACTGGTCCTAAGAGATAAGATGAATAAAAATGGAAAGACGTTATAGTCTGCTTGACATAGAAAGATTGCTCACCAGTTCGAGTTTGTCGAGAAATTCAGTCTCATCCTCATCAAGAGCTTTGGGTGGTCCTGAAAATCCAATTCAAAGAAGAGCTAAACCAAAGATGTTGCAAACATTCAAGCTTGAAGAAACAAAGGAATCATACTCGTAGTCGTAGAGTGACTCACTATGCTTGAAACGTTCGTTAAACTCAGCGTCCTTTTTGTCTTTGTTCTCTTTCAAAATCTGTAGTTAATATGAAAAGGAAGCATTGTTCTTAGTCTTCCATGAAAACTTCAACAACAAGATTTATACTTAAATAGTAATGACTAGTCATTAAGCACACCAATCATTCAGCTGCAATCTGATCAAAAGACTGAAACTAAACTTTCCAGGAAAAAAGAATAAAACGAGAAAAGGAATGATGGAGAGAAACCTCATACAAAGCCCTGTCTCTCTGGAAAGTTCCATCTTCAACTCTCTCGCCTCTTTCTTTCTTCGATTCCTCTAACTGCGTTACACCAAATTCAATTGCTCAGAAAATATCAAAGATCGAATCTACAAAGCTCTGGGGCTTCGATAGATGAAAAACAAAGAGACAGAACCTGATCCTCGGAGACGAAATTAAGTAACCTAATAGGTTTCACTGTCTCTTCACCCATCTTCTTCTTCGCAACAAAACACCTTTCCGTTGGCTCTGGTCGGATTTAATAACAAACTCTTCTTTCTCCGACAAACCGACGACACGTCACTTAATATTTTTCAAGTTTTCAAGTCTCCAGAAAGGCCCATCGAGTTATTATTTATTCAGAGTTTGACCCCACAGGTTTCATCTTACCAGTTTAGTACCTTTGAGTTGAACATGCTCATTGTTTATCATGATAGTGAAATACTGGATGAAATGTCTTAAATAACGAAAAATTGTCAGAACTGAAATACAGATTTTGAAGAATGTCTATTGAACAATGACTTTATTGCACAATAATTATACAGAAAGGTGTTAAACGCTAAAAATACATTAAAAAAAGCCTCCTCAAGGTTAGCTTCTTCTTCCATTGAACGCCGCTCCACCACAAGCTCATCGATAAAGTCACCTCCGAGGACTTTGGCTGGTGGCTCCTCTAAAGCCTTATTGTTACACCGGAACCATGAAAGAGTCATCTAAATGAGGATCTTGTGGACTATATCAAACTATCTGCCACCAAAAGTAACTACGTTTAGAAGACACACATCGCCAAAATGGGTTTGGTTCCATATACAATCGAGCAAACATCACATAGAGAATGGAACAAGACCTAAAGTTGCTTGCTTTTTCACAAATCACAACTCAAATAGTTCCACCATTTTACTAAATATATATGACTAACAAGGCACCAAATCTCATATACTACACGGGAGGTTGCAGCATACCTGGTTTACTACACGGGAGGAAGATTTTTGCAAGTCGTCTGATCCTTGACTAACTCTGTTATTGCGTCTCTCAGTCTCTCGTAATCCCCTGTTTCGTTATAAACCTGATGAGATATCCGAACATACGCAGTGATCACCCCACCGTCTTTATCCTTCACTCCTTCCTCCCCATCCCTCAACCCAAGAAAATAAACCGGAACCTCCACCAAACGATGCACCCGCAAATACGCCCTCAACTTAACACCATCATCATCGCTTCCAACACAGAGTTTCGAAGGCAAACCAATCATAACCATCCCAACACACATCTCCGGAGGCGACCCAAGATTCGTCCCCCAAGCATCACACAGCATCAACCCCATCCTCACAGCTTCATCATGATTCCTCTTCATTATCCCATCAATCCCTCCCTCAAACCTCTTCACAAACTCCATCACAGACGGAACCACAAGCTGAGAACTATAATCCCTAGTCCCAATCCAAGCACTCTCTACCGCCAAACCATTCCCAAACTCATGAGACACAACAGGGTGATGAACATCAGACTCAAACCCACCTTCCTTGCAGTAAAAAAACGCGATAGACGGCGGACAAAAGAACCATTTATGCAAATTACTAACATAATAATCAGCACCAATCTCTTTAACATCAACCTTAACACTCCCAATAGCATGAGCAGCATCAACAAAAACCTCTTCAACACCTTCCTCTCTGCAAACCCTAACCAACTCCTTAACCGGCATCAAAACGCACGGCATCGACGTTATATGATCAATAATAGCTAACCTAACCGTTCTACCATCCTCCTTACCTCTCTTCAACCCTTCCCTAAACACATTCACAATCTCCTCCTCCGAATTCACAGGGAAAGGCAACCTAACCTCCACAGTGGACCCCCCAACGCGCGACACGTAAGCCTGAATCGACTTCTTAACACTCTGAAACGCGCAATGAAACATCACCACAGTGTCGTCCTTCTTATACTTCCCCTCGGAGAAACACCTCCCGACTCTCTGGAGCACAATCGCCGCCGCCGTCGTTGCGTTATCGAGTAGAGACACTTCTCCGACGTCGTCGGCGTTGATCAGGTCCTTGATCACGGCTCGGGAGGCGAGGAGGCCGCGGCGGAGACCGGTGAAGTAGAACTCGTCGGGCTGGCGGAGGAAGCGGAGCTGCCAGTCGCGCTGCGCGGCGAGGACGGAGCTCGGACAGCAGCCGAAGCTGCCGTTGTTGATTCTGGCGACGCCGGATTGGTGGTGAGCGAACTCGGATTGGATGTCGGAGTCGGTTAGGAACTCGGAGAGGCGCGGCTTCTTGGGGTCGCGGTGGTGATGAGTCGAATCGCCGTTGCGATGATCGTCGGCCGCCATCTCGGGGATAAGGGATCTTCTGCTTCCTTCGTTCCTTGCTTTTCTTAGGGTTTCGTTTTTTCGATTTTTAGTGGTGCGGTGACACTTTTGCGCTTCCCGACAACGACTGAGAAATATTTCAAAATTTTAATGATTTTTTTTTTAATGTTTTGATATAGATGACGACGCTAAACGATAACTTTTTAATTTTTGATTAAGACTTTAGACCACAATTTAAAATATGGGCTTTATTGGGCCAATAATATGGGCTTTTGATAAGATTGGATAAAGAATCTAAAACGAAAAAAACGAATCCAAACCAAAACTGGTTAAGTATCTGAATAGGGTCAAATTTTTGATATATAAAAAACCGAACCCGATAAATCTAAATATATTTGAATCTGACTTATATATTTGAATATATTAGCTATTCTTAAAGTAACATTTAAAAAAATATCCAAATATATATAAGATATTTTGAAATTATCCAAAATCTTTGAAAATATATATAAATAGTTAAAAATAATTATCTAATTTTTTAATAATATTCAAAACACCAAAAAATATAAAATATCTTATATATATTTGGATACTTTTTTCATATTAAATTTATCTATTTTGACATTACTCAAATTTCTATGTTATATATTAATTTTATTTTTAGATTTTCCGAAATTTAAAGTATATATAACTTAATTTTAAAATTAATTTAAATGAATAGTTCTAATCAAATCCGTAAAGATCCGAACTGAAGTCGAACAAAATTTTATAAATATCCAAAAAGGACTAAAAATCTTTAACCTTGAATATCAAAAATCCAAATAAAACCTAATTTAATTGGAATTCGAACACCCAAACCTTAGAGATCACTCTCAATTTTAAAATAGCATTTCCATGACCTAGCCATTATTCAAGTTGCCAATGTGGAATGTGATTGGAATATTATCCACTTTTCCTCCATTACAGTATACTTAATACATTAAACGTTGACTTATCTCCTAAACTTGGGCCTGGCCCATGTAAATTGAGTCGAAAGATAGATGAGTCCTAACACGTGGCTAGCTATCATTGGAGGTAGTTCAGTGAGAAACCTCGCTAAAGTGAGTCAAAGGGGGTTCACAAGTTATAACGTTTCCTCTCAATTCGCTCGTTGTTGTTCGTCTCCGCCGTCCTCAGCTCACCGGCGACTTGGTTAGCTTCTTCTTCTCTTGCTCTCTAAATGCTCTCTGTCTGCTTTGTGAATCGATTGAGATTTGGTTCGTTTCTGTGTGAATCTGTAGTCTGAATCGATTGATAGATCTCGAAGTAACTCTCGATTAGTGCTTAGGTTTTACTAGTGATGATGCTTTGTATTCGTAACATTGATGGTAAACGTATCTATTTTGTAATGCATGAAGAAAGAAGAAAAAGGGTTGAGATGGCTGGTGCAAGTGGGAAGAAAGAGAAGGTTGACAAGGCTGGTCCAAGTGGTGGTGGAAAGAAGAAGAAGGACGTGAAGAAGGAAACAGGACTTGGACTCAGCGTTAAGAAAGATGAGAACTTTGGGGAATGGTACTCTGAGGTTTGTTTCTTTATGCTCAGTACCAGCATTTCCTGATTTCGACATTTGTTTTGGTCCCAAGCAGGTTTGTTTATGACATCTGCTTTTTTCTATGTATGTCTAGGTTTGTAAACACGAGATGATTGAGTACTACGATATCTCTGGATGTTACATCCTTAGGCCATGGTCTATGGCCATTTGGGAGATTATGCAGGTGAGTACAAGCGTTTTCTTTCACTCATAATGAGAGGAAGTTGAATCAAGAATGTGGGAAATAAGATGTTTGAGCATTTTTGTTTTCACTCACTTCCTATTTGTAGACTTTCTTTGATGCGGAAATCAAGAAAATGAAGGTCAAGAACTGCTACTTCCCTTTGTTTGTATCTCCTGGTGTCCTCGAGAAGGAGAAGGACCACATTGAGGGTTTCGCCCCAGAGGTTTGTGTGTGTATATCTTAAATCTTAAAAGGATTTTGTTTTTTGACAAAGAGTTCTCGGTTAATAGATTTGAATGTTTGTTTAGGTTGCTTGGGTTACAAAATCGGGCAAATCTGACTTGGAAGTGCCAATTGCTATTCGTCCAACCAGTGAGACAGTGATGTACCCTTACTACAGCAAGTGGATTAGGGGCCACCGTGACTTGCCTTTGAAGCTTAACCAGTGGTGCAATGTTGTTAGATGGGAGTTCAGCAACCCTACCCCATTTATCCGGTACTTAAACTTCTTTCTAGTTTTCTTGCTCATGCCTTTTTTCTTGACCTAGTTAATTATTTAACCCGTAAATATTTGGGTTGGTGTGGATTTAACCCTCAAACACAGAATTTTGCTTTGTCTTAGCCCATTCCCTGACCTTTTTACTTGCAGGAGTCGTGAGTTTCTTTGGCAGGAAGGCCACACTGCTTTTGCCACGAAAGAAGAAGCAGATGAAGAGGTAACTGTACTTCTAACTATTGTGTTTTGCCTATGATCCAATATCTCCCTTTTTATGCTGCAAACAAGGGTTATATTTATCAGCTTAATATCATTTATTGTACTGCTTCAACTGCTCTCAGGTCCTTCAAATTTTGGAGCTTTACCGTCGCATATATGAAGAGTATCTCGCAGTCCCAGTTGTAAAAGGAATGAAGAGTGAAAATGAGAAGTTTGCTGGGGGGCTTTACACTACAAGTGTAGAGGTATGTAATTTAATTTTTTTTATTTTCGTGTAATTTAATTTTACAATATCCTTTTTTTTTCTTCTGGTAGATTGATTTATTCTTTTTGGGTTAAAAACTGATTGTGTAGGCTTTCATTCCAAACACGGGTCGTGGTGTACAAGGTGCAACGTCTCACTGTTTGGGACAAAACTTTGCTAAGATGTTTGAGATCAACTATGAGAATGAGAAAGGAGAGACAGCAATGGTGTGGCAGAATTCTTGGGCCTACAGTACCAGAACGGTAAAATCTTGAGTTATTTTATTTACCTAGGTTACTCTTCCTTATGTGTTATCTGTCGATCTTAACTTTTGAATTTTGTATCTTGTATAGATTGGAGTAATGATTATGACTCATGGAGATGACAAAGGCCTGATACTTCCTCCTAAAGTCGCATCTGTGCAAGTCGTTGTGATCCCTGTGCCCTACAAGGATGCTAATACCCAAGGAATATTTGATGCTTGTACTGCTACTGTATCTGCCTTGAGTGAAGCAGGTATCCGTGCTGAAGAAGATTTAAGGGACAACTACTCTCCTGGATGGAAGTATTCAAACTGGGAAATGAAGGGTGTCCCACTGAGAATTGAGATTGGACCCCGTGATTTGGAAAATGATCAGGTCAGCCTGGTTTAACCTGTTGAATATCTCTCTTTTATTTCTTCTGACATAGGTTTATATAAACTTTAATTTCATTTATCTTTGGTTTCCATGGCTATAGGTCAGAACTGTGAGACGGGACAACGGAGTTAAGGAGGATATCCCAAGAGGCAGCTTAGTCGAACATGTTAAGGAACTGCTTGAGAAGATCCAGCAAAACATGTATGAAGTGGCGAAGCAAAAGAGGGAAGCATGTGTTGAAGAAATTAGGACTTGGGATGAGTTTATCAGTGCTCTCAACCAAAAGAAACTTATCCTAGCTCCCTGGTGCGATGAAGAGGTGCGTTACAACAACAACAAAAAAAATACTCTTTGTTCTTCCGGCTCATGTTGAAAATCAACTGTGTGAGAGAATGCAAACATTTAATCCCCTTGAAATCGTATTATTTGCAGGAAGTGGAGAGAGATGTCAAGGCACGTACTAAAGGTGAAACTGGAGCAGCTAAAACTCTCTGTTCTCCATTTGAACAGCCAGAACTCCCTGAAGGTCAGTAACAGAGAACCTTTTAATCCCTCTTAAGAAACTGCTCTTGAGAAACTCTCGTTGACCCGTCATCGTTTTGGTGATTAGTTAAGCATTATTTATTGTTTTTGTGGTTGTACAGGCACTCTCTGCTTTGCATCTGGAAAGCCTGCGAAGAAATGGACCTATTGGGGCAGGAGTTACTAACTGTTGTTCATCATGCTTTGGTTCATGTCATGAAATTTACTGTCTTGTAAAGACTCTCAAGTTCACTGTGTTTTGATTTTGATGATATTTTGACTCAAAAGTTATTTCAGTTTCTTTCTTAACTGTTTGATTGCACTATGAACGATTAAATGATGTTTTGTTTCAAAAGAACTGTTAGAAAAAGGAGAGAAAATGAGATCATCATTCATCAGTTGAGATTGAGAAACCAGAAATTGATTTGAAATCCAATGCTTGTGTCTTGTAGGTTACCCCTGCGGATTCATCTTCTAGCGAGACATGGCGGACCTATTTCATGCGGGATGCATTTTTAAAAACAATTGCCCAATCCGTACCACATTTTTTATAGACTTTCAAAGGCCGTTCCACATGACATGTGATAATACGCACATCAGAATGATTCAAATCACTCCACAATGCTTCATGCCATTCTAAAATATAGTTCAAGTTTTCGATTCAACTGGACATAATTCATCAATCATTTCTTTGCTTATTTTCTATTTAAAACAATAATTATAACTATTTGTATCACACCCAAAACATATTAACATACAAAGTAAAAATAAATGCAGAAAATATTTTTCATAATCTTATAATTCATAAGTTCATAACCAATGTTTTAGTTTGCTGAATCCAAAAATTAAATAAAATGCAACCCCAAATCAAAAATGTCAATCCCAAATTAAATTAAAGAAAAACAATATCAAAACACTACTAAAGCTCGAATCGTCATCGCCGGAGTTCTAGTCGTCATTACCGGAGCTCGAATCATTATCACCGTAGTTTGAATCATCATCATTGCTCGAGTTCCTTACGTTTTCTCAGGGGAAATCACATGAATCGTCTTCTTCTCACTTATTCTCTCATTTTTCAGATAAAAAAAAAATACGGATCCTTGTAATCCTACGGGACCAGTTACGGTCCATCCCACAAAAGATCCCATTCTACAAGGTCCATTCTGTGAAACCCGTAAATTTGTGGGGATAGAAAATCTCGTATAGTACCATTCCGCGATAGGATTAGATCCACAGTTTAGATCCATGATTGCCATCTCTAGTTGTAGGTGATCGCGTCATATGCATTTGGTTGCCTGTAAGGCTCTAACCGGAAATTGACCTCTTTCCTTATTTTAATCGTAGTTTTTATTGTCTAAAAAGTAAAGATATCAAAAAAGATTCTTACCCAAAAAAAGCATGTTGTATTGGAATTTTTATAGTTTGGGAATTATACAAATGATATAAATATAATTAATACTAATCCATGAAAATATGTAACAATTTATTGTAAGATAAAAATCTTTAAAAACATAGGATATGTATTTTCAGAATCCACATAATTTATTTATTTTTATCAACATTAATAACCCCCATTAATAACCCCCTAAAAAAAACATTAATAACCCCCTGGAAAATATCCTGAAAAACTTGAATCCCAAGTCTCTCACAAATAAAACCATTGCGTCGCAAGTTTGCAGTTTATTATTTCAGTTCACACAGGAAAAGAAGCCCTAACTTTCGCCACACTCTAGCACGATGAAGAAGAACAGTGCTCGAGTGTATGAACTCAAGGAAGACTTGAGAGCATGCAGGCAGAGGAAAGGCATGACCGTTTGCGATTATTACAACAAACTCAAAACTATTTGGGAAGATCTCGCGTCTCACCAACACAAACCTTCGTCTCTTTGCGGAGATGTGGAGACATCTAGGGACGAAGAGAGATTATATCAGTTCCTCTTGGGATTAGATGCTTCAATCTATAGCAATGTTAAAGACGAGATCCTTGACATGGATCCATTACCAAGCTTGGAACAAGCTTATTCGATGGTTGCTCAAGAAGAAGAGAATAGGGTTTCGAGTAATCAAGAATTAAGTGGAGAAAGTGTCGTTGATGTAATAAGTTCTGTTAACGTAGAGGAAGACGTTGACACCAGTCTTGGCGTTACGGTCAAGAAAGATAAAGATTTCGGACAATGGTATTCGCAGGTAAATACATGGTTTTATAATTATATACTTGACTTTTTCTTGTCTCACGTTCTTCTCTTGTCCTAATCTTGAAACATCTGTTGTTTTGTTAAAGGTTTGTAGGTGTGGTGAGATGATGTCATACTATGACATAAGTGGATGTTACATTCTAATGCCGAATGCTATGAAGATTTGGAATATTATGCGAGTGAGTTAAACTTAAAAAAAAGTCATGCAGATTTCTTTTGTTTTTCAACCTCAATTATTAATTAGTAATTACTCTTTTTTTTGTAGACTTACTTTGATGCTGTATTGGAGAAAGCAGAAGTCGATGAGAGTTATTTCCCTCTGTTTGTATCAGCTAGTGTTCTTGAGAAGGAGAAGAATCACGTCGAAGGGTTTGCTCCAGAGGTTTGATCACAAAAACTTCTATTAATTTTTTGTGTCTGTGTTTTAACCAATCTTGGATGATATTGTTAAATCTGTTTTTTTTTTAAAGGTTGCATGGGTTACAAAAGCTGGTAAATCTGATTTGAATGTTCCAATAGCAATTCGTCCAACGAGTGAGACTGTGATATATCCTTACTTCAGCAAATGGATAAAGAGTCACCGTGACTTGCCTTTGAAAATTAACCAATGGAACAATGTTGTTAGATGGGAGTTTAGCAAACCTACTCCATTCATCAGGTACTCTCTTAGATTCATAAGTTCTTTGAGTTGAGACACTGATCCGTTTTATGTAATCTGAATCTTGAATTCTAATCATCTCAGGAGCCGAGAGTTCCTCTGGCAAGAAGGACACACTGCTCACGCTACAAAAGAAGAGGCAGATAAAGAGGTAACACTAGTTTGTCCTTTGTGATCTAAATCTTAAGCAGTTTTTGTACTCGAAAAAACATGTTAATTTCTCTGTTTTAATTGTTTAGGTTCTTGAGGTTTTGGACCATTACCGTCACCTCTATGAAGAGTATCTCGCAGTCCCAGTTGTAAAAGGTATGAAGAGTGAGAATGAGAAGTTTGCAGGTGCACTTTACACCACAAGTGTAGAGGTAAAAATTGCATTTAATACTTTTTTCTTTATCTATGGTTTGGGTTGATTAAGAAGTTACTCAGACAAACCAATAAATGTGATATGTGTTATAGGCTTTCATACCAGAAACTGGTCGTGGTATACAAGGTGCAACCTCACATTGCTTAGGCGAAGAGTTTGCAAAAATGTTTGACATCAGATTCACGAATAAAGAAGGAAAAAATGAACTTGTGTGGCAGAATTCTTGGGCTTATAGTACCAGAACGGTAAAAAAAAAATCTTGAAAATCTTCTGTTAGTTTTGTACTTGCTCATCTAGAATTTACTATTAAATTTTTATAACATTTTTTTTTTGAAGATTGGAGTGATGATAATGACTCATGGAGATGACAAAGGACTGGTGATTCCTCCTAAAGTTGCACCAATCCAAGTCATTGTGATCTCAGTGCCATTTAAAGATGTGGATGCCAATGAGATATCTAAAGCTTGTAGTGATGTGAAAGATGCCTTGCTCAAAGCTGGTATACGTGCTAAAGAAGATTTATCTGATAACTATTCTCCTAAATGGAAGTATTCACATTGGGAAACGAGAGGTGTTCCACTTAGAATTGAAATTGGACCTAGAGATTTAGCCAAAGATCAGGTCAGAACTGTGAGAAGAGATAACGGAGTTAAGGCTGATGTTCCAAGAGGAGGTTTAGTTGAACACGTTAAAGAGTTACTTAAAAAGATTCAGCAAAACATGTTTGATGTAGCTAAGCAGAAGCGAGATGCTGCTTGTGTAATTGTGAAGACTTGGGATGAGTTTGTTGAAGCACTTGGCCAAAAGAAACTCATTTTAGCTCCTTGGTGTGACGAGAAGGTAATGTCACAAAGATCCGTGCATATGTTTTTAGAAGCCTCTTTTAATGTCTTCTTTCTTTATGTAGGAGGTTGAAATGGACGTTAAGAGAAGGACCAAAGATGAAGTTGGAGCAGCTAAGACTCTTTGTTCTCCTTTTGATCAGCTTGAAATTCCAGAAGGTAGGTCAGATGATTTTATACCTCTCTTGAAGCTAAAATGTTGTCGAGAGTAATTAAGCACTGTTATGTTTTTGTTGCAGGGACACTATGTTTTGCTTCAGGAAAGCCTGCAACGAAGTGGACTTATTGGGGCAAGAGTTACTAAAGTTCATGACATGTTTGCTTGCTTCTTTCTTTTTACTTCGGTTTAAACTCGGTTTGGTTTTTGATTAATGTGCGGCTTGATTTTGGTATGGTTTGATGCGTAACCATAACATCTCAAGTGCAAATCTATCGTTGACTATTGATATTGTTATAGCCAACTTCTTTTAAAACAGATTTTAAGCATATCTCTTATATATTAACTAGGATAAGACATGCGTCTTGCGCAGGGTGAATATATGTAACTAAAATAAAAAATTTTAGTACTGACAAATTTAAAATTTACATATGATTGTTTTTATGTATTTGAAATTTTAGAATTTTAGAATTTTTAGATAACTATCTATACGTAGGATCAACAACAATTGTAATTAGAACTGAAGATCAAATCTTAGAATTTAATAGACTCGATTTTATATATTTTTTCACTTTTCAGTGTTCGAGTGATGGAAAATAAACTGAGTGTCATTGGGCTTGATTGGTAGAGTATTAGCAAGTTCCCTAATGCTTTTTAAGAAGCAGTTGGTAAAATATTTGCATTTAAATTATGTAAAGTTTCAAAACTAATTTAATATAATTTATTTATTTATATAATAATATTAGAAAGTTATATTTTTTACAAATTGGATTTTAAAATAATTTTATATAAAATGAAGTTAAATTTTAAATTATTTTTAAAAACAATATTTTAAGTTTTTCAAATACAAATAAAAAATTTAAAATTAATTATGGTCATGATTTAACATAACCATAATGATTTGAAAAATTAAAAATTTTAAAAATTAACTCAGTTTTATATCATGATTTAACAATTTAAAATTAATTGTGGTTATGAGAACGTTCACGTGTCAATCAAATTTATCTTCAATTTTTTCTGTTGTTGTGTTTTTTATATTTTTTTTATTACTCGATATAAATATATATTTTAAAGTTTCTTCTCATGTTTTGACTTGAGATTTAGAAAATATTTAAGATTTAAAATAATTAAAGATATACATACTTAGGTTAAGATCTGCAATTTATGCACAATAAGTATTTTATATTTATTATTTATTTCGTATTTTATGCATATTATAAAATAATAAATATATATATAAAATAACTAAGAAATCAGTTACTATTATGTAATAAATTGGCGTATGCATATAAATTCAACTATCACTCCTGTTTATTCCCAGTTGGGGTAAATAAATCAAAATAATCAATCTTATATATTGTATATGATATATAATTAAATTTAAATAATATAAACATAGTAATATATCACACTTTTAATATATATATTTATTAAATGAAGTTTCTACTCATACGATTTTATGATTATTTTCATATTTTTGTAACAAAACTTTACACCAACGCATTTTTTTTAAACGTGAGATGTTTAGTAGTTTCAATAATTTATAATCATTTTAGAAAAACAATGACATATTTCAACATTAAAATATTAACTTTTCAATATATGTTCAAGGAAAATATCAAAATATAAGTATGTATTTTCATACGATGTATAGTTTAATTAAAACGATATGAAATATATATAAACTAAATCTTTATATTTTAATATATAAAAAAAATTAAAACCATGATCCTAAAAATTTATGTGAGACTTTTAACAGTTTTAGTAATTTATACTCATTTTGAAAAATTCGAAATACAACATACACAAAAAAAAATCTAGATTTTATTATATGATTAATGTAATTGTGTAATTTATTTTAATAACAAAGAATGAAACAAACTGAGAAAAAGTATACAGATTGTTATCAAATCTTTATTGTTTAAAATCATTAATTGTCATATATATATTTTAATCACATTAGGTAATTCCGTAGGTTTTATTTAAGGAAAGTATGCGAAACAATAAATATTTGATATATGCGACCAACTATACCCTATGAAATATTATATTGCTAGAAAGTATAATTTTTAGACTATACATTATATCACATGCTTTAGAATCCTTGGGATTTGAAATAGAAACTAAAGATCTATGCCACATAGGATTAAAGTTATTTTTAATTCTTACAAACTTAAGGTTACAACTTTTTAAATGATTCTCAATTAATATATAGGGGATTGTGAACATTGTTTTATGTCACCATGAGAATGAAACTCAGAATTCTTAAAAAAATAAGTGGGTCCATTGTAACCTTTTTTTTTTGGTCATTTGTTGTTATATTGATTCAAACACTAATAAGCCAAAGGCAAGTTATACACACTATCGTAATGAAAACGACATCATAAACTAGAGCAGATCCTAGAGTCATAAGCCGGCGATTACACATGTACAATCCCGAAGACAATATTTAAACTACCACTGACAACAAGAACATAGTTAAAGCCATAAAAGGTCAAAGCACAACCATCCTAAATAAGAGTCAAACCCAGCCATAGAGAGAAAAAATTGGATCGATAGTTTATGTAAAACCGTTGCTGTAGATTGTGTCTCGTAAGCGCCTCTGCTCCCCGCCTCCTTTCAGATCCAACTAAAACTTGCCATTGACCTCTATAGAAACTCCCCACGCGCTATATACGCGTCTCAACACTACGACGGAGCCAACCAAGCCTTACTTGAAGCACGTTCTTACTCAAACCAGCCGGTCGTTATAGATCCACCACCACATACCGTAGATCTGTCGAGATCGAGGTTTATAGATTCCGATTTGAGACTCTCCGCTTCAAATAGAGAAATGAAACTTCTGACCGGATCTGTGACCCTCTAGACAAAAAGATAAGCCATAAACAAGACAGAACAAAAAGAAAAAGGGGGTATCCACCCTCTCACAATACCAATGATCGGAGCCATCGATCAGAGAGGGTGATAAGACGATGACTTTTATTTTTCGCTCTCTCTCTAGCGGCGCTTTGTTTCCTTCTCACTCTTATTTTTAATAAATTATGAATTTCGTTATTAATATTAGTAGTCCATCGTAAACTAACTATCAAATTATTTAATAGTATATAAAAAATATTCTCGCACTTTCCTTAAATAAAAACTACGAAATTACTTAATATGATTAACGTATATGACAATTAATGATTATGAATAATAAGTATCTGATAACAATTTTCGTACCTTAGTTCTTTTTTGTTTAATTTTTTATTATTAAAAAATATTAAATAATCACATTACCATGTAATAAAAAAATTTTCTTATCTGTTATATTTTGAATTTTTAAAATAAATATAAATTACTTAAAATGTTAAATATCTCACACTAAAATTTTGTGAACAATGGTTTAACTTTTTTTTTTGTAATAACAAAATACAAAGGATCGTAACTCGTATGAATATGAAATCTCATTTAATGGACATTCATATTATATATTAATATAGCTTAAAATTAAACTATATAACATATAAAATACATAAATATGCTAATTTTAAATTTGCATTGAAAAAGTATTGATACTTTAATATTTTCCTTTTGAAATCTGTATTAAAAAATTGTACATTAGAAATTTTTTGTTTATCATATGAGTATGAATTCTCTATAATAAATATTTATATTAAAATATATATATACGTTCATGTCATTGAAATTTAGTTATATACTAAAGTAAATAAATAAAATGAATATTGTGATTTATTTACCAAAAAGTTTCGTAAATAAAACCTTATTTTTATTTATGTAATTACTCTAACTTAATTACGTAAATGAACATAAATAAACAATAATGTATAAAAATTATTTTTATATATGACATTCATTCTGGGCAATTACGCTGATCAATAACCTAGTATCTAAACTAAAACAGAAAGGAAAGAAAGATGCGTAAGCTGGTTAATTAAATTTGATAATCAGGTCTATCCATGATGGTATGTTTGCTGAACTCCTTAAAGGGATAATTAAGTATAGTAATTATGGGTGTTGTATTGTTTTTAGACTCCAACAACACGTCTCATTACTCTGTCTGTCTAATTTATTTTCTCTAATTTATTGTCTCCTTTCCGAATAATAGTATACAAGTTTGTAATTTAAACATTACTCATTCTAGCTATACAGAAATATATAAAAGCAATCCTTAAATCTACATTTTAAGTATAGTTGAAGGTTTGCTGTGCAAATCGAAAAACTTTGTGATTATCTTGGAACTTGGAACCATAAAAATCTTCTACTTTATTGTGTCTGTTTAACTGCTTCTCTAGCTCATGTGTCGAAGCACGTCTGATTTTTTCTTACCGTAATCCTTATTAGCTAGACTAAGTTAATTGAAAAACAGTTAATGTGGCTACAAAAAAAGGTTTACTTTTAAGATTAGTTTATATTATACTGTAGTAGTTGTAAACTAGCGTAATTACATAAGCAGAGTCAAATTCACACTTAGTCCAAGAGATCATTTCCACGTGTCAAGTGATCCATCATCTTCTTCTTCTCGTGATAACTGATAGTGTTTTCTAACACTTATTTTGAGTTAGGATCACATGGAATATGCTAATTCAAAAAAAAGAAAAAGCAAATTAAATTAAATTAAAAAAAAAATGATTCCTTAGTGATCATTTTACAGACTGGTCTATCTTTTTCTTCTCTGTCTTTCTGGCTTTTCTATCTGTGACCCTCTTTGTCACTTTCTAACAGAACATAGAATATAAGGTAATCTCCAGACATCATAGATTTCATCGAATGTTCTTTCTTCTTTAATATTTTGATTTGCTGAAGTCTTTTATAAACTGGAGGTAATGGTAATGAGAAAAATGGTACGGAGAAGGTAGAAGAAGATGGACCTACACCTATTACTACTACTGCTTGAATCTTTGGCGGGCACAAACGGTCACTTTCAATGATTTTTCCTTGTCAAGTGTGGGTTCCCCTGTTTCCTCTCACCCCTGACCCCATCTAATCACTCTCTCATAGAGAGAGAGAGAGAGAAAACTGTTATTTCACAGTTTTCATTTTTCTTCTTTTACAGTCTATGAGAGAGAGAGTGAGACAGAGAAGCAAAAGAAACTCATCAAAAGATTTAGGTTTCTGGAGGTGAAGGAGATCACAGATCTTCTGTTCATATGAAGAGATCTTTCCTTGTAAGTCATCTCTTGTTTGAACAAATCCCATGTCTTCTCAAATCTGGTTATACTATGTCTTGTCTGTTGAGATCTGAAATCTGGTTAAATGATTGATAATTTTCAGACTAGAACTCAATGTTTTTTTTTTACTGTTCTAGATTTTCTCTTTCTTCCTGATTTGATGTTTGCTTGCTTATAGAGATGAAATGTAGCACACACCTAATTATATCTCTATTGTTTATGAGCTATTTAAGGTTAATACTGCTTGAGACTTTGCCTCCATTGTTCATGTAATTATCTGGTTTTGCTTTTGGCAGCTCTGGTATGTGCTCCTGGTACAAGCATTCTATGGTGCTTGGTATAGTGTTGGAGGAAACCTGCATTGTGAATACTCAAATTCAGTGATTCTTCACAGGCCTCACAGCGTATCAATCACAGAGTTTGGAGCTGTTGGAGATGGTGTCACTCTAAACACTAAAGCCTTTCAGAATGCTTTGTTCTACCTCAATTCTTTCTCTGATAAAGGTGGTGCCAAGCTTTTTGTTCCTGCTGGTCAGTGGCTAACCGGTAGTTTTGACCTTATCAGTCACTTAACGTTATGGCTAGACAAGGGCGCAACTATTCTCGGTTCAACGGCAAGTGTCTGCCCTTTTTCTAATAGCATACATAACAATGTCATCACTTACACAACTTATATGTCTTTCTCAGAGCTCAGAGAATTGGCCTGTGGTTGATCCATTGCCATCATATGGACGAGGAAGAGAGTTGCCTGGTAGAAGGCACAGGAGTCTTATATATGGTCAGAACCTCACAGATGTAGTCATAACAGGTACTAACTAATATGGCAGTTTATATGGATGTTTAGTCTTTTGAATTGTTGATATTAGTCTGATTTTGTTATAATTATAGGTGAGAATGGGACAATTGATGGTCAAGGAAGTATATGGTGGGATTGGTTTAGAAATGGAGAGCTAAACTATACAAGACCTCATCTTGTTGAGCTCATAAACACTACCGGTCTTATCATCTCCAACCTCACCTTCTTGAACTCTCCCTTTTGGAACATTCATCCTGTTTATTGCAGGTTAGGTCTAACTTATCTAATGCTATTAGATTTCAGCTAATTTTGTATTCTGATATGGATTTTTTTTTTTTGGTTGTCTTAACAGCGATGTTGTTGTAAAGAATCTCACAATCTTGGCTCCTCTTGAATCTCCAAACACAGATGGAGTTGATCCAGGTGAAGTTCCATTGCCAACTTTACTCCTAGAGTTTAGATAAACTTCTAACCTAATATTAATTGGTGATAAGCGAATTGGCTCGCATATCCGTTATAAACAAGTTAATATCACTTCCAACCATTTATCTTAATGCAGATTCATCAACAAATGTTTGCATAGAGGATTGTTACATAGTTACTGGAGATGATTTAGTATCGATAAAAAGCGGATGGGACGAGTATGGTATATCCTACGCAAGACCTAGCTCCAAGATCAAGATCAACCGGTTAACGGGTCAGACTACTTCAAGCTCAGGAATAGCCATAGGAAGTGAAATGTCAGGAGGTGTATCTGACATCTATATCAATGACTTACATCTATTCAACTCCAGTACAGGAATAAGAATCAAGACTTCTCCAGGACGAGGCGGGTACATTAGAAATGTTCATGTATCAAACGTGAAGCTCCATAATGTGAAGAAAGCTATTAGATTCACTGGTAAGTACGGTGAACATCCTGATGAAAACTTCGATCCCAAGGCACTTCCGACTATAGAGAAGATCACGTTTGAGAATGTTAGTGGTGAAGATATTGGTGTTGCGGGTCTTCTTGAAGGTATAGAAGGAGATGAGTTTAAGAACATATGTTTCCTTAATGTTACTCTTACAGTGAAGAACTCGAAGAAAGCTCCCTGGAAATGCTCACATGTTAGAGGCTATTCACAGTGGGTTTCGCCGGAGATTACTTGTGATTCTTTTGATAAGAGTATCTTCCCGGAGCATAGCTCTGATTGTTTTGGGTTATCAGAGAATAATCTGGAGAAATCAAGTGGTTTAAGTAGATCACCATGGTTGCTTTCTTGGTAAGTTACTAAAGTTTGACCTAAGTGGAAACACACATAGGTTGCGTAAGTGTGAAAAAACCATCTTCAAATTTTCCTTCCAATTTTTTTTCTCTGAGGTTTTGTTTTTCAAAAGTGATGCTTTCTTCTTTTTTGTTGTTTTTCTTGTAAATTTGTGTGCAGTGAGGAGAATAATCAGAGTGATTGAGAGCTTTTTTGTTGTTTTTTTTTTTCTTTTGTTATGGGCTTTTAATGCTTTGTTGAGCAAAACAAGTGTAATATCTTCTCAAAGAGACTTGAAATTGAAATTGAATTTGTTTGTGTTGTTAACAATTATTTCTGTAATCGCAAATTCCATAATAAGAACAAAGCTCTAATTAGTGTTTTATCCAAAAGATAAGATTACAACTCAAATCTGAAGAAAATTAGCCAAGGATTTGTAGCTTAGAGTATCTCCAACCCTACTACATATTTTACTGCAAAATGAAGTGGAGAATGAAGTGATGAAGAAACAAAAATCTCATTACTCCATATTTGGAGTAATGAGATTTTTGTTTCTTCATCACTCCATTTCCCACTCCATTTTGCAGTAAATTATAGAGTGAGGTTGGAGATGCTCTTAGTGATAAGGTTGGTTTGGGGAAAAATGTAAACCTGTGAATTCTAAATTTGAGTTTTATTGAGAACAATTTTTTTTGTTGTTTACTAAAATTTGTACGTTTCTCCGAAAAATTAGTTGGATTTCGGTTCATATATTTCTGGTTTAAAAAATTAGAAATAAGCCAATACAAGAATCATACCAAGTAAAATATTTAAATAACTTAATTCAAATTCTATAGAAAAATAACTGAAATTTAAAGATATCTAACTAAAATTTTGATAATAGACCGAAATTAGTAATGTACTAAATCGATTCATATAAGATTTAGTGTTTATACCAAATCATAAACTAGTAATGCAATTTTCTGAAACTACAAATTTTAATAAACAACAAAAATTTTAACTTCTTAAGAAGGGTCTGAAATTTTCTTTCCTCCTTACAAGTTACAACCGAATGATAATACTACGCAATAAACTTGAAACAAAACTTTGAATAAACCTTCGACAAGTGATTTACATCATTACAAAACTAACTTTTTCTTCCACTATATTGGTCAATTCTACATTCCATCTTTGCTTTTCTTTAACTTAATCAGTAGTGATAAGCTCTTGAGATCTTCAGTCTTCTCACGCTAGACAAGAACATCCTATAGCATAATCAATTAAACACCCATTAGACTTCTGCATCATTATAGGCATTAATAAAAACTGGAAAGTGTGTTTAATTAGAAATTTAATAAAAAGAAATAAGAAAACTACTTACTCCCAAGGAACATCACCAACCATCATCCAGTCACCTTCCTTGTCTGCGTATGTTAACACGTGACTCTTCTCACTACACATCTCCTCTTCTTCAGCCCCTGTTTCAATTTTTACTATTATTATCATTTAATCACCAACACTCTTCTTGGTCACATACCTTACATGTTTAAGTTAGCTAGAAAACCATTTATTTTTTTATTTTTTTGTTGCATCAGGAATCCAATAAATAAACATATTTCATATACAAAAGAGTTATGGTCTACATGCAAAGAGATATTCATATAATTAGATAGACAGAATTGATCATGTTGTAAGATATTATGTGTACTATCTTACAAAGAACCAAAACAAAAACGATATATATAATTTCTACTAAAAATATGTATACTTAGAAAAAACGAATCGTTCTTCTAGAGAAACAATATAATGGGTTAAGGCTTACATGCAAATATTGATTTTAGAATATGTATATATGTGTGTGTAGATTCTTACATAGGATTGAAGCGTTGAACATGTAATCGAGAGTTGAGATCAAATCATGGTATCCATTAAGAGAAAAGAGATCGATCTTTCTTCCAATAGGAACTCCTTCCATGTTCACCTTTACGTAGAAGCTTCCAAGACTATTACACTCGTTCTGATCTTCTTCTTCTTCCATGATCATCTCATGATCAGCCGCAACGACTTCATATTCATGATTATCTCCACCGTTGTAATATTGGCCTGATGATGATCCAAAGCTGAGTCCAAGCCTCAGGTCCGTGCTTAGGTTCCGAGTATTACTCGAAGAGCCACCAAATGGGTTGCTTTTGCAGCTACTTTCTATCGATGAAGACGGTGAGCTTCTTCTTCTTCCCATTTTTGTGTATTCTCTCTCTCTTGTATGATTTGTATCTAAACAGGTTATTAATGATTTGAACGTGTGTGTGCATATATATAGGAAATGATTTTTTATTAATTTAATATATTATTTGAAGAAGAGGAATTGATATTGATATGGTTTTAGTGTTAGTTTGTTTTAAAATTAAATGAAAATGGAGATGGTGGAATGATGAGACAGTGTGGTTAAAGATGTTGTTGATGTAGCAGACAGTTACACATGTCACGTATACACTTGGTCAAAGTGTTGGTTTTGACTTTGTGCTCGGATTTTTTTGCTGGGTGTGTTATGTTCTAATTAAATTTGTATTGTTTCAAAGTAAATACTCGATTCCTAGTACTCTTCGTTTAACAAAAACATATTCCCTCCATTTCATCACAAGTGTCCGCTTAAAGTTTCTCTTTTACTTCTATTTAATACAATAATTTATTTAATTTTCTTAATTAATGAGAGACAAGTAAGGATAATAATAGGAAAAAATATTAAATATTTACTTTAAAAATATAAAACGATAGTTATAATGAAACAAAATTCAAAAGCTAAAACAATATTTAATATAAAACGGATGGAATATAGAGTTTGTCAGATTTTTTATATGTTTATTAGTGTTAGATTTTACTTATCTAATTAAAATAATTAATATGTAGAAAAGATATAAGGTAAACAATTGCTTTATATCATTTCTGGTTAATGATAAATTTATATATAGATATATATTATAATCATGGGGGGGGGGGTTGAAGGCTTTAACTGAATGAATAAAAAATATTACATCATAAACAAACAAAAATGATTTTTATGTTGAGATTAACCAGCTTTTAGCATGATAGAAAATTTAACTGAAACACATATACTCCATTTAAGTATTTGTTGAAGTGTCATTTTATCATACATATCATATTAATCAGAATATAATGTAAGGCCTGGGTTTAAGGAGTTAGATGGACGTAGACAAGAGATACATGTTCTAACCCGATAAGAACATTATATTATTTCTTGAAAATAATATAGAACAAAGTGCATTGAACATTTTTAAAGCCATAGTTTACATTAATTTTCGTCCTCACTATTTAGATCAAGTTCAATGCATGAGATTATCGTGACGCGCATTGATGCATTCGTGGGTTCGACAAACACCATTTCCATAATTAAGGTTTTTTATGACCGTGAGACACTTTTAAAAATGTTTTTAGCATAAACTAGTCTAAATTTTTGTCTAATTAAATAACAACTGCTCACTCTCGTTTACGTCATCAGCTCGCTAATAGTGTTTTCATCATGTCAAAAGAAACAAAATAGTCTACGTGGACTACATAGTATGCAAGCATGACGAGAGTTTGAGCTTCACATCTAATCCACTTCCCTTCTAGTTACACTCCTCAATTTCTTTGATTGTTCTTTAATTTCAACATAAAGCAAATAGTCAAGTCCCACCAAAAACTTATACTACTATTGTTCAATATTAAATCCAACTCTTTTATCAGTAAAACTAAAGCGGATTATTTCATCTTTGTAACCAAAAAGGTATTGCTTTTGTGTCTATCATCTTTTCGTGCCATAAACCAAATCACATCAAATTAGTTCTTTATCTGCTGCTAGGTGCTCTCTTTTGTAATTTTATATAAACAAAAATTATTAATCTGAAAATATCTTGAATCTATGAAATTGTCTAGACTAATTTTCAAAGAAATATGTAACTTTAATTATGGATAGATTATTTTTCTCGGCAATCAAATAGATCAAAACCCAAAAGATATATCCATGCATGTGAGAGTGTTTAGAATCAATGTGACTTACTACTCGACCACAAGGTTCCAGACAATTTTTTTTGTTGGTTAAAAAATAAAGATTTATAAGTAAAGATGTAGTCTTTGAACTTGAATATAAACATATATTCACCAGAAAATTGCATGTTCTTTGCGCTTTTTAACGTTACATGTAATAAATAGAAGCAAAGAAAGAAACAAATCGAGAAATAAAGGGGGAAAAAGAGAAAAACGAGAGAAGGGAGGCAAAGCATGATAGATAAGTAATGAATGCGTAACCTTAAAGAGAGGAGCTAATGAAAGATACTTCACCTGTGGACTTACAAGGACTAAGGAGACGTCACAATTCTCCTCACACACACTTAGAAAACATAATTTTTTGGCAAGCACAAGAAAATGCAGACACAATGCCCATAAAACCACCATCGACAATATTTTCACATTCCCCACGTCACGTGCCTTTTTCCACGTGTCTCCTCACTTTGTCGCCTCCATTTCTACAAATTCTCTTTGATCACTCCTTAGCTTGAACATGACCCACCAAGATGATTAGAAACTCTTTGTTTGCTTCTTTTTTCCTATTTCATAATTGGCGGATTTTTAAGTTATATTTTTCACATTTATTTTACTAATAAATCAAGAGAAATTTAGGCTAAAACCAAAGGAAGATAAAAATATTAACAAAATATCAAAGATAGGAAATTTGTGCCTACATGACAATAAAAGAGGAGTAAAAAATACGCATTTATCCCGAACACTTGAGATCTTAGAGCACCCTCATCAAAGGTTCATATGGAAATTTGCACGTTTTCCAAGACAAAAGAAATATTAAAATAACTTAATCTTATGAATCCCTCTCTCCTAAAATTTATCACTGTAGCGTGGGCCACACGACATGTGGCGACCCGCGATTGATCTAGTTTTAAAAAAAATCAAAAAGAAAAAAAAAATTAATAATAGAAAATTGAAAAGATGAACCCCAAGAGGGGGTTCATTGATGGAGATGCTCTTAGCTTCCTGATTTTAGGTTTGTAGGGTTTGTATCTGACACAAGATTTGTAGTTAGATTTGGCAAGATAATAAAAAGATTGTGTTCACATTAGATAGACTTGCATCGTAAACCAAAATATACAATGGAAAGAGGATAATTTTGACGCAAATGGCACGATGTATCTTAAAAAGATTTCAATGTGATTTTATTTAAAAATTAGTTTAATTGGTAATTATATGTTATTCTCATATCTATGGGCGTCGGACTGGATTATCAATTATGTAAGCGGCTAACTTATTGAATAGCAAATCAGTGGAATATTATCTGGCTAAACTGATTACCTTATCCTAACAACTTGTTCCACATAAAGAACTAGACCCTAAACCATTGAGAAATCAAAAAGCAAAAATTAGTAAATCTTAACACCTCAAATTATGGACATGTCTAACCTTGATACACTTAAACAACAAGCCCTAATTCTAAACCCTATATCATAAACCATTAAACCAAACCTTAAAATCTAAACTCTAACCATAAATCCAAACCCTATATCATAAACCCTAAACCTTTGTAGGACCACTAAACCCTAAACCATTACACTAAACCCTAAAACCTAATGCCTAACCTATAAACCCTATCCCTAATTTCTAAACCCTAAGCCCTAAACACTTATAGAACTCGTAAACCTTCACTCTAAACCCTAAACACTAACTCATA
Organism: Eruca vesicaria subsp. sativa; assembly: GCA_932364175.1. Taxonomy (NCBI): domain Eukaryota; kingdom Viridiplantae; phylum Streptophyta; class Magnoliopsida; order Brassicales; family Brassicaceae; genus Eruca; species Eruca vesicaria. The sequence goes on along the minus strand of CAKOAT010412932.1, from coordinate 183,957 downwards.
CACTCTAAAGCCTAACCCTTAAATCCTAAACCGCTAACCCGTATAGGACTCCTAAACCCTAAACATAAACCTAGAAAAACCCTAACGCATATAGGGCTAATCATGTTGTATATGTTGTCGTCCGATTATTAACCATCTAGAGTTTAACATAGATGTACAATGTCGTTATTATATGGACAACTTTAGTGTTATCTGGCTAAATTAATTTTCTGATTATCCATTAAATAAAGTTTACGGTTACCAATTTTGCGAGTTGGTAACACATTTAACTATCCATCAATAAATTCTTGTGGATAGTTACCATTTTTTTTGGACGACTAACATAATTAATGAACATGTCAATAATAAGATTAGCTATAAATTATTATACCCCTACATTCTATAGTTTTAAACATAAATCAAAACTCCTAAATCTATTACATTCTATGATATAAGATTGTTTGTTAATTTTGTAGTTGGATGTGTAACTTGTTTGATAGCTTGTTAACGGTAATTAAAAACATAACTTTCAATTATCCAAAATTCACTGCTATGTTACAATAAATTTTCTGACTATCCACTAGATAAAATTTATGGTTAATCATTTTGCGAGTTGGTAATGAATTTAATTATCCATAAGACAAAAATCCTAAAATTGATTGTACAGTGCAGATAGATTTATCACCATGAATGTAGGTCCGAAGAAACAATAAGAGACCCTTCTCTTTAGGCATGAAGAGTGAGAGTCATGAAATTCTAAAGGTTTTTGGTTTATGAATGTGGTGGGTGTTTACGTATGAATAATCTTTTTTTATTTAGTTTAGTTTCTCTTTGAACTTTTCCTCATCTAGAACTTCTAATATCAAGAACACAAGTTTCCTATTGAGTAAAAGCATGTTTTAAATTCAGATTCTAAAAGTTAGATTTAGTTAACAATACTTTCAATGTCTTCAAAATAAAACGTAAATCAAAAGGGAGATAAACAAAAAAAAATCAATTAGAAAAATATTATAGACTAACGATGGAGAGAAAAAATGGTTGTGAATCTCAAACTCTTTAGTAATACTTAAAAAGATAAAGGATAGAACTATGCTTATCTGGTGTTAAGGTAAGATATGAGTACATGGATCAAATCTTTCAAAATGTTTTACCGAGATTTTGCTTTATGTTAAGTAGTACTCTGAGAGTGAGTATATAGGGGTAATATGGTGACAATTAATTATACACAGTGTCAAAATATAGTATATTGCTAATTATATGATAGTTTTTTGATATGAGAGCTAATTTCTCATAAAAATCTATATATCAGGAAACTTTTTTTTTTAGTATCTAAAACTTGTTAGTTTATTCGCTTAGGTTTATTATTCAAAAATTAGCATTAATGCTATAGTTTTTGTTTGGATTTGAATAGCATAATTATTTTAAATGATCACTTTTTTTTTTTGAAAAAATAAATTATTATTTAAAATAATTTTTCTATACATACCCAAACAAAAACTTTAACATTAATGCTTAAAATGTTTTTTATTGATAAAAACTTTATAAGAATTAAGCTTCTAAACAGTTTTCAACCATCATCCTGCGCTGACTCTATATTCCAAATGTCGCCAACTATAAGCCAGAATTAAGCCTACACATATAGTTAATACAGTGTTATGAACCTGAAACATTCAAACAATGTCTTTATCATAATAACCGACATGTATTGCGATGATACCGTTGGTTTAAAGAAACAAATAAATTTTAGACAGAAGAAAGGTCGAAAAAAGGATTTAGCTTGAACCAAAAGAATCTCTAAACATGTTATAGAGAGAGAAGAAAACAAGGGGAAAGATAAAGAAGAGATATGTTCCCCACCATCCCTACCATTACCATCACCATTCCTCACTTTTTTCTTTCTTTCTTCTTCAAACCTTTCTCCACACCATTTTCTAATTTGTTCCCTTCATTTTTTTTTCATATATCTTTTACTTTTTTTTGTTTCTTATTAACCAATATGTTGCATGTATTTGGTCAGTACTTGTCTTTAGATCGATACACGTATGAGAATTCATTTTAGCCACACAAAAACGTATTAATATTCCGGAAAAAAAATCTTGTAGAAGTACAACACTTTGTATGCTTGAAGTCCGATTCTTTATTTTTCGAAGTATTCGATGTACAAAATTATTGAATTGAATTTTTCCCATTTATTTTAAAACGATGAAAGCGCAAAAATAAAAGATAAATAGCAATTCATTTGTCAAAGTTATGTACATAATAGAGTTTTCTGTCAAATTCGAGAAATTTAAATGACATTTTAAAGTTATGCAAACTAAACATGCAGACTTGAGATTTATAAAACAAAGTTTTCTACCAATTTATAACAAAATGAAACATGCATGATGCATATTACATATATAAACTAATCTCAACAGGAAAATAGTGACTCTCAGAATTTAAGACATTCTAGAGTCATAGTTTTTAGTTTCAAGATTTAATCATAATGTCCGGTCCTTTTATAAATCAGTAAGTTGTAAGAGAATTTTCCCCTCTCTTTTAAGAAATTGAATATACTAGTATATATTTACTTTATGTTTGATCAAAAAAAAAAATATATTTACTTTATGTTATATCGCAAATTATGATAACTCGACTTTACTGCAATGTGTTTGCTTGTCAGTAAACTCATGGGGTGACTTCAAATCAGGATATGATTACATGTCTGGTGGCTATTTGAAGCCTCACTTGCTGGCCAACTCATTCCACTTTCCTCGCTTTTGTTTTTGTTTTTTAAAAGTTGAATATAGCAACATCCAAGACCAATTATTACATTTCAATAAACAATACTACATGGAGAGGGTTGTTTACCACTACTCTATTCTCTGAATATTTTAGGTTCGCAAACATTTTTTTTTTTTTGACAAATAGGTTCGAAACGATTTCTCAAACCGTTTTTGTCATTCTTTAAACAAGTTCTTATATAGATGGAACCATATCTACTCTATTAAAATAGAGTCATTCTTTTTATCTACTGATACAAATTGTCATTTAAATTTGGACTATTTCTAGAATGTTACAAATAATATAAGTCATATAATTGATTGAATCATATTACTTAAATTAAACCAACACAATTAATGTAAAGAGATGACCTTAATGTAAACTACCTTCAAAATACGGCAGGTATCTATGTGTATACCGAAAACACATATTTTCTCCTACAAATATGGAATGTTCTAAAATAATATATATCATCAAAATATGAAATATGGAAATCTACTAATTATACTTAAATTAAACTAGTGGTTATTCATGGAATATAGTCTTGGGCTTACTTTTATTTTCTGAACAAATTATATAGTTTGGTTTTTAGGCTTAGTGTTAAGAAAAAAACTCCAAAAACATTGAATAAATTTTTCACCTTGAAAGATCAAAAAAACAATTATTATTTTCAGATCCAAAATTTATTTAATATTTTTAACAAAACAAAATTATCTATTATTAATCATTTATTTAAATCATGTACTTTAAAACATGTTAATATATTTTTTATTTTAAATAACAATCACTTTGTTTTGATAAATTTCAATAGTAACTTTTAAATAATTTATTGTTTTATTTTTCTTAAATAATTTACTGATTAAAAAATGTAAAGCAAAACCAAAAACCAAATCTAAAAACTAAAATTCAAAACCAAAAGCTGAAAACACATGTTATATTTTTTGCTTTGTTTATTTACAAAATAAACTATTTCAATTTTTTTTTAAAATTTGTTGTCATCTTTTCAGATTTAAATTAGATGTTCGAATATTTGAGATTTGTTTATTGGTAATATTAGTTCAAACTAACTCAGCGGGTTTACAAATTAAAAACCCAAACCAAAAACTGAAAATGAAAAGTGGAAACTTAAAAACTAAAAACCAAAAACCAAAAACCAAAATCTAAAAATAAAAATTGAAACTAAAAAATAATGAAAAACAATCATCACCACAAATTTTGGTGAACTGATTTTATATCAAAATATTCTTTAAATAAGACAAAACCCAATTATATAAATATCATAAAAAGGTCAAAATCTAGTTCTAGTTGAAATGTAGTTAAACTATAGGTAGTCTTAATAATTCGTCTGACGAGTGATGAATGACTTAAAACTTAAAAGCTACTCCGTCGTCTTTTTCTTATTCCAATAAATTGTGTTTTATCATTTTACTATTTAGCTTAATGAAAAATACGGCTACCCTTATTTTTAGATATATATATATATATATATATATATATCTTTTATTTTATTCATCCAGTTTTACTTTGCAATGAAGTTTGTTCTATTATTATTATGATAAACCAAAGAAGAAAACACAACTAACTAATTAGTTTAAATTTTGATATGTGATTCCTCTATGTTTAAACATTAAGATGAATAAATAATTAATGATAAAGTAAAAGATAAGAAATGTATATGAGTAATTATCACTGGTAAAGAACCAAAAATAATAAATTTTTATACGTATTAAGTATACTTTTGTTTAATTAATTAAAAGTAAAACTACGGTCCATAAAACTGTTAGGCCACAACAAAGTTGTAAATATCTATATAGATAACCTTTTTATGGTTTAAACAACAAAAATCAACTTTTCTATCCTATTTTCTTCTTTGTCAAAAACTCATATTTTCTTTAACTAGGTCAATCATCCAGGATGAACTTTTTCTATATTACTTAGTTAAATAGTGAAGGTTAACCTTAACCTTACTATATTTAGAATTTTTTGTCAATTTCGAAATGTTCTACACTGTTAGAGTACGTAAACCCTACTAAGTTTTTTTTTTGTCGTAAAATCGTACTTAAGTTAAGATGGTTTATTGGTTTGTTTGCAGCCCAAAACCAAAGGAAACCAAAAAAAAAAGGTTCATCGATCGATTTCTCCTTAAAACCGAGAGAAAACATGTTTTCTTGAAGCACAATTCAACGCTTACAAAACAGAGGAAGATTTAGATTTGGTGACTAAAGTAGTATAGGGGGGCAATCTAGTGGAGGTATTAGTAATTAATGTTTTTTTTCATTTATCTTACTATTATAGTTGAGCTTTTTGAAACTTAATACATCAATGTATGATATGAATGCATGAAACTCGATAAAGCAAAGATACGGGGTGTGTGCGTGCGTGTTAATAATACTGAGTTATTACGTGCGTGCCTTTCTATAGAATTATTGATACTATATTTTATTTCATTTATTTGGATTTAGATTATGCACTAACCCCGTGATTGCTTCGGGCTCTTTCCAATCTTAAAACATGATAAAGATATGTGTGGCTGGGTAATATTATGTTCTATTTTACTCTAGACTCTCTAATTATGCCATTATTTTCCCTCTCACAATGTCAATTGATTTGCGCTCGCAGATGCATATTAGAAGGTTTTAGTTTACTTTTTATATTGCTTTGTTAGAAGTAGGGCTGGGCATCATTACTCGTTACTCGCCTTAAACTCGGTATTTGACTCGTACCCGCCTTAAAAATTCAAGTACTCGGTGTTGTCAAGGCAAGTTACAAGGCGACAATTTTCATTACTTGCAAGACTAAGTCAAGTATCAAGTATCATTATTATATTTTGTATTTGACTCGTTCCGCCCCGCTACTTGTTCCATTACTTGTTATTTGTTACATAATCTATTAATTAGTTTTTCATATTTGTCTTTTCTTTTACTTGCATTTAGGACTAGACATAAATACACACTACTCTTCTTATATTTGTTACTTATTTTGTATCCAATCTTGATCTTTGAATACTCGTCGTTATCTAGTTAAGTATTACACAACAACAAATATTAAAAATTTAGTAATATGATTTGTTATTACTTGTTACTTATCTAGAGAAGATATTCTTGTTATCATGATCATTATACAATGTTTATATACCATAATATACATTTTTTAATTTATATTTTTTATAATATGAACAAATATTCTATTTAAAGTAATTTACATGTTACTTTAAGTAAAATAAACAAAACAAATTTTCATGTCTATTTCTAACAGAATATTATTTAGTTAGGAGTTCTTAAATATTCCTAAAAAGCTCGTAAATAGTGCACAAGTACTTGTAAATAGTAAGTAATAAAGTAAGGCAAGTAACTTGCAAGTCGTTTATTTTTCATCAAGTACTCGGAATAGTAAGTACTCGTTTTAAACAAGTCAAGTACAAGTCGAAAATTTTATTATTCGTACAAGGCAAGTCAAGTCGCGAGTACATGCAAAATAGCAAGTACTCGCCTTGCGTCCACCCCTAGTTAGAAGAGAAACAAAGTATATAAGCAGGCATATTATCATAGCACATTTCGACTATGTTCATAAGCCAATTAAGGGCCCAATAATATGAAGGAATATCAGGGTAATAAGCTCCTTTATTTCTTTTCGGAGCCTCAACCATGAATGATACCAAAACTCAAGTAGCTTAACCTTACTCATTCTAACATATTTGAAAGCTCTAACATATTTGAAAGCATAGCAGTTATATGCTTTATTATTCTTCAATGAATCATACAAGTCGGTTGTTTGTATTGACAAGCATTTTCTTATTGTTCAACTAATTTAGTTGAAAGGGACTGTGGTAATTAATATAGTTAGCTTCAACGCGAGGCTATCAAAGAAAATACCCGTCAGAACTAGAAAAGGAAACTTTGATGAGAACAAACGTAACTTGTGAATAGCTCTTTCTCAAAAAAAACAAAAAAACAAACGTAACTTGTGGAGACAGAAGAGTTCATGTATAATTCTTTTGAAATAGGTTGATGTTTATTTTTCATTTATTCACTAATCAAGAATAGTCTTTGAGACAAAAAAAAAGTCTTTGAGTACTAAAATGCATAATTGTGAAAACAAATATATGAAATCTTGTCTTTAGAAGCTACATATAGCACTCAATTTTTTTTTTTTTTAACACACATAGCACTCAAATATTTTGATTAATTTGGTAATATTTGTTAATTGCTCACCAGTATTTTATATTGCCGGGCTAATGAAATAAATCTGACTAAAATGGTTTAGTTAGTGAATATTGAAAATGTAGATCATGTGTTAATTCGTGAAGTATTACAGGAAATAGTATATGTGTATATCATGAAGATGAGCTATATTGAAGTTTCTGGTTTGTGATGTCATTGGACTTGTCAAGTTTAGAGAAAAAGAAATATATGTATTAGGATATTTACATTAAATATAAATATATTACTTGAAAAAAAAGTAAAAGAATTATTCCTTAGAGAAAAAAGAAAGTTTCTTAAATTGTTTTTGGAAGAACTCGAAGAGTAAATTCTGATATCTATACAAGGAGGACGTATCCCTATGAAGAAAGATGTCTCTAGAAAAAAAAACCGAGAATTTTTTTGTGTTTGTATGATCAAGCTTTTGATGTTGTTGTTCTGCGTTAGTTGCTGACGTAATTGTTGACGTAGTTGTTAACATAGTTTTAGAGTGTTGGAAAATTAAAATCTAAATTCAAGAGGAGTTTAACTCGAGATATGGGTGATCCTGATAAACAAAGTCTAAGCTATAGGATGAGTTTTAGTTTAGGAATTGTCTATTCCTAAAAAATTCTTGTAATAGACAAAAAATAGTGTAAGACTTTTTTGTTCTAATGAATTGGAATAGAGAAAATTTTTATCTTGTTTATTTCGGTAGTTCTACTTTGAAGTTTGAACTCACTACATCAACAAATATATAGACTACCATTTTACCCAAAAAAGATAGATTACCATGTGATTTATTGGGTTTAACATTTTTCTGTATGAAAATCTATGGTTCCATACAAGTTCACTGAACAGAAATAAAGTTCATGTCACTACCAAGATGTGATATCGTACAAAAAGCATGGCAAAAGTAATTTGGAAATATCGAAACTGAAATGAAAATTAAAAAAATGCAAGAGAGTGAGTCATTGTAATGGAGGACAAATGTCTAAATACAGTAGCAAAAGGGGACAAAAGGACACAAATGGGGCTACCAAGCACGTGGCTTTCACGTGAACTTCACGCCCTTCCTTTTTTACTCCTCTTTCACTTTTTCTCATTTGAGGAGAATGCTGCCAAAACTCAACGTGGGTCCCATTAAAATATTATGGCGGGCCCAGCCCATTCTCCATTGTCCTTGTACTACCCACGTGGGCTTTTTGGCCCGTTCCTCCCTTTTATTTTTGTCGTAAACAGTTAACATTGCATTTTGTCGACATAATCAATGTTTTATCGATTTTATGGAAGATAACGAAAACTGATGAAATATATTTTTGTTCTTTTCACTGATGTTTTACAAAAGATATTTATGTATGTTTTGGCTATCTGACATACTGACTAATGTATATACAAGGTTTTTTTAACTCCTAGGTGATTTTGTTGATCATTTGAATAATACTTTTGCAATGTGTAGAACTAAAAGATATGAAAAAAAATAAAAGATGCTGAGATTCGACATAGTACCACTGAACAGTACTGTACTGAGAGATTAATTGCACCTGAGATAGAAAACTAGTTGACAATTTGACATAAATAATAGGAATAAAATAAATAAACAAAATGAAATATAAAAAGAGCTAAAAGGAGGCAGTGAGGTTGATCAACAAAAGAAAGATAGCTTTCACTAAATCTTCTAAACGAAGACAAAGCCTTTTGGGATCATTCAACAAGACAAAGATGACTTCTCCATCATCATCATCATCATCATCTACCTTCAGACCAAATTAAGTTCTTGAATTCACATTAACATATACACACACAAGCTGATGTAGATGATGTTTGTTCTTACCAAGCTGATTTATTGTTCTTGCAGGTTAACAGACCAAGAGTATATGGAGCTTGTGTTTGAGAATGGACAGTTTCTTGCAAAGAGCCAAAGATCCAACGCCTTTTCTCTGCAGAATCAACGTACCAAGTTGATCGTGGATTTGTACGAGGCCGAGTATAACGAGGATTTCAAGAAGAGTATTCATGGTGGTGATGAGAAGCTTGTAGACACACAGGTTGTTACAGAACATCATCTTGTTGTTGTTGTTACATATGAAAACAAACATGCTGATGAATCAACTTAATTTGATTCAGACTTTGAAAGCTACTTCATCAAAGACGATGGTGGTTGATTATGAGAACCGTAAGGAGATCGAGTTTATACCTCCTGATGAGCAATCTGTGGTTGCTGAAAGGTCGGTTGAGTTGGGCTTTGACTCCACAGATTTTACTGAAGACAGTGGAGGATCAACGTATCTAAGCAGTGTGAGAGGATTGATTCTTGGTTTGGTTTTATCTGTTAAGTTCTTGTCTAAAGATGGTTTTTGTCTCAGCAGAGTCTAGATGATCCAAGGCCACGAGTCCCTGCAAGAACAAGAAAAGCTTTGGTTAAGAGAAGACGAAGTAGCGAGCTCTATAACTCACCTGAAAAAGTAAGTAATCTCATGAAACTATATAGCAACTAAATAAAACCTGAATCTGATTCATTTGAACTCTGATGCATAACAGAAGCAAAGAAACGATATCAACAAGAAAATGCGTATTTTGCAGAATCTACTACCTAACTCTAACAAGGTAACTCTTTAATCTGTTTCAAAAGAGAAGATTCTGTAGATTTTACCATTACTTGCATTACCTTAAATACTCAACTGTTTATAGGACGACAATGAATCAACGTTAGATGAAGCAATCAATTATATGACGACCCTTCAACTTCAACTTCAAGTTCAGGTATAACAAACATATATACTTCAAATTTTTTCCATATCAAAAAACAAATCAAATCTCAAGATTCTTGTTCTAACCTGTATAAATCTTGGATGGCAGATGATGACGATGGGTAACAGATTTGTTACACCAGCAATGATGTTGCCTTTGGGGCCACAATACTCTCAGATGGGTCTACCAACATGTATGCAAATGGGGGTACCACAGTTTATGCCTGCGCCTGTTCTAGGAGCTGGTAACTCTGCTGATATGCTAAGATTTCTTAACCATCCTGGACTACTGACAATGCAAAACTCTGCATTTTTTAATCCAAACGGAAACTATTTCTCCCAATCTGTACCGCCGTCATGTGCTGCTTTCCCTAACCAAATAAAAAAGTTGTCAAATCTAGATAATGCAAGAACAGATGGAGGAATTTTCTCTGGTAAAAAAGTATAATATACTGTGAGCAGATGAAACAGACAGTGGTGGTAGTTACCTTCTGATTTGCGGACTAGTTATTGTCCTAGTAAAGAGTGAGAAGACTGGAGCCATCCCAAGGTGAACAACACAGATCCAAAAGAGCACTACAACATCAGAACAACTTACAAGGAAAGGATCTGTTCAAGTTTCTATTTTTAGTGCCAGCTTTTCTAGTTAATGTAACATAGAGAAGAATAATAATCTAGAGTACTAGTTTCCGTCTGATAGACATGATGGATACATTTGTCTATTAGCTACCACCAGCGGAATGATCGAGATCATCTAAAGCTCTGTTTACAAAAACAAGCTCCTGAGTTTATACAATAGTGTGAAGCTTTTGCTTTTTGAATACCAACAATAAAAAATAGCTTTACAAATACTATGGAACTCAGCTTTACCAAGTTCATTACTATTTATATGATACTGATTGTACAACAAGTAGAAGAGAGATCGCACCACAATTATGAAGATAGAGGCATTGTGCAACTATGCTGCCTCTAGAATATTTTTCTTTTCATCCGAACTGATTCAGTAGCTTGCTCCTCCACTGTTTATTTTGTATTGCCAAGTTTAAGTTCTGAGAACATATCAGTCAGTGAGTCTGTAGCATCTGAACTCTTTGGTCTGACGACCAGGGAGCGTTCTCTTTCAAGCTCTTCGGTATCTTCATCATCACTATCTGAATATGGAGCTGACTCTGCCACACCAACAAAAAGTCGACATAAACATACAAGTTCCTGGACTAATTTTGTATGTATGTTCAAATGCAAAAAAAAAAAAAAAAAAAAACACTCACGGTGACCCTTTTAGACTTCCTTCTGTGAATGAAGTAGTCATGAATTTCATCTGGATTGATATTGATGTCTTTCATAACCCTAGCTCCAGTTTTTTTATTGCTTCTGAGACAAATACTCTTGAATTCAATCTATGTATCTAACAATAAAGCTAAAATTCCAAAACAATGATGAAGAATCAGAAAGTGTTACATTTTACAACGTTGGTCCATCACTTCAAGTTCACTTTGGAGTTTCTCTGTATGTAGTCCATAGCAAGGGAAGAATATCAGAGTCTAAAGTTGAGAAAGATAATGGGAGGTGCTGCTTCTGAAAAGGACACTATAACAATCACCCTGCAAAGCACAAAGATGTTGGATTCAGGCTAAAGACCAGATACATCTCATGGAACAATACACATTTAAAAAAAAAATCCATAGATTCATGATAGAGGAGTATTATCTCCTTCAGATAAAATGATATAAGAGTAATAACAAATAAATAAATAACAAAAACACAGTCTAATAATAAGAAGAAAGCACTTTGATTACAAGCTGCATAAACTCAGTATAGTACATGATCATTGATGAACACTTCGAAATAACTCGAATATGTGATGATCAAATCGCACCATAACGGAATCCGAATCCATTTTTCTCCGATTCAAGTGAGGAACAAGAGCCTTCTAGGCTCGCAAATCGACACGATTTGCGACGGATTCCTGCGGATTTGAAACTCGATTTCCCGCCGCACTAGAAGTTCGTCGGAGAGAATAATACACAGCGGAGTTCTCACATCGACATTGCTCTGCGTTTGAATTTTTCGCTTTAGCACTGCGTGATGTTTTGTGATAAAACATGAATATTGGATCCTTTTAGGCCCGGACCGGCCCATTAAAAAGAAAGGAAGAGCCAGTCGAGTGCCGTATACAAAAAAATGTAAAGACATAACGAGGCAAGGACCCCCCTGCGACAGTGCGACTGAATTGTCATTTTATATGTAGAAATGTGCATTCCACCAGTTCCACACAAAATTACCATTATTTTAGCAAATAATTCATATGAACAAAATGTTTATTTTTTCATTTTTTTCTTTAAAAAGATTCTAAAATTGTCAATTAGGTAAATATAAACATCAGAAGTTTTAATGATATAATAAAATAATATTAAAACTTAAATATAAATATATATTTTATAAATATTACAAATAAAAGAATTATATATACTTAGACATATATAGATAAGTAAAATTATATACTAAGTTTAAACTCTTCTTTCATTTGATTTATTACATTAATAAAAAATTTGGTGTATTATTTTGCTGATGTTTTTTTTAATAAATAAAATCCTAATTTTCTTTATGTAAGGATCCGTTCAAAGCTTAGTTTTTAGCTTGGTGCAGTTTTCAACACTAATTGTTTAGACAAACTTCAATGAATTTTGTTATTTTTATCTTTAAAACGAAAGAGTTCTATAATAGAGATAAAATATGATCTAATGTATTCATCTTTTAAATCATCTCTAATGTATTTTTTTTTTGTTTTTACCTCTAAAATAGAGGGATTGATATATAATATAGGTCAAATATGCTTCAATGTATTCATCTATAATAACAATCTTCAAATATAGAGTAAAAATAGATGAATGATATTTTTTTCTATAAATAGAAGAAAAAATATAAATTTATATTATAGATGAAGAAATGGAGGTAGGATACAGTAATTTCACATCTAAATATTATTATAGAGAAAGAATAAACGATGGATTGGAGATACTCTAATAATAATTTCTAAATATAAAATAAAAATAAAGGAATATTATTTTATCCTCTAAAAATAGAAGAAAAATAGCAATATTTATTATAGAGGAAAGAGTGTGGTGAGATAGAACAATTTCAACTTTACATACTATTATGGAGAAAGAAGTAGCAATTGGGTTTTGAAGATATTTTTAGTCTAACATCTCATCTGCTCTCACATGCATATAGATTCTATATGATTACATTATGTGATCTACAGTAAATAGCCCTCGCTGATTTCGATGGCTTTTTTACAGCTATCGTATGGATAGGCTATTAACTTTAGCTGAGATGGTCCTGGTTTTGCTTAGTTTAACAAACAATAAATGTTAAAATCTGTAAATTTTTCTATCTCATAGTCAAGATTAGATTCCTCACAAAAGTAGCAAAACGTACACACACACGTATATATATACATCAATTCCCATTTTGTGCTAGATAATAATCATTTACATATATTTGATGAAATAACGCCTCTAGTTTTTGTTGTTGTTATTATTTACATATAGAAATACCTGCATATTTTAATGATAACTGTTTCATCATCATCTCTGCATGCCCTCATGGCTCATGCTAGTAAATAGGCTTACTTCGTTGTATGCTAAACCAAAAACCCTATAACAGACAAATACAGTTGACATGCCTAAAATTTATTTCAGTCCTCCCAAAAGGCTCTATTTTTTAATCTGTAGTATCATTCAAGAAAAGCTTGAGTTAAATCTTGTTTGATTAGTTGTTGTCCAAAAAAAAAGAAATCTTTTTAGTTCTATTGTACAATACACCGAGGCTCCAGAAATCTCTATACACATCAAAATATATTCTAAACTAGTCTCAGAACGAGCCAGCTATATAAGCCCTAGATTCTACTTATTATGGTATATATAGACTAGTACTAATTAATGCCAAAAAAGACTACTAATTAATGCCTGTGAGTCTGTGACTATATATATATATGCAGGAATCACGATAATCAAGAACAAGTATACACATGTACATATACAGTAAGCAGTATTACACCAATGGAATGCAATTAAAGGATCGGAGTTAACAACACACAAAAACACCGAACAAGACCTAAAGTTAACACTCCTTGCGTGTAGCTTTTCTATACATCTATACACATACATATATATACATACACTCCTTGCGTGTAGCTTTTCTATACATCTATACATATATATAAATGTATGTATGTGTGACAGTGTGAGCTATGCAATGATCCAGTCATCCAGACAAAGAAACCAGGTTGTGAAGTAAGTAAAAGTCCATTTTACTTCTGTACCAGTTAATGCATCAGCAATATATGTGAAACAGATCACTCCTTTTCAGCCATATCAAGCTGAAAGACGATAGTTTTTATTTATTTATTTAGTATTATAAGATCTAGTAAAGTTTATTTTTTTAAATGCAATTTTTATATTATCTGTTTTTGTCTCTGCCCATTTCCTGCAAGCTGCAAAATCTGCTTGACTAATTAGGCAGCAACAACGGCTTCAGAAATGCAGCGGTAACATGACAGCAGCCATCAAAATAAACTAAACTAAGTAAACAAATCAGTAACCATTTAATATCGGTATATACAATATTGCCTTTACATACTATAAATATATCTACATATATATCACTTTTGTAACACCTCCCATATCTTCTGATTAGTTTCTGACCAGACGAACATGGGTTCTTAAGTTTAACACTGATCCCTAGCTATCCAGAGTTTATGTTCTTTATACTCTGACTACCCACCCAAGCTAATAGGAGACTTATTGAGAAAAAGCTTCGAACCATTTTGAAGAACAAATTAGAATCAAAACAAAAGACTTCTGTTATAACTAAAATCTGAATCTTAAGAACATATTATTTATTGATATTATCATTAAATCTTGAACATCCTTGTGTCGCATATATATAATATGTATAACTATCACATATAATGTGTATTATATAGTAGTGATTAATCTCATAATTAATCAATAATCATCATCTATCCAAATCGAAAGACAAAGAAGACTTTCCTTTCTTTGTAAACGAGTGATGATCCTCATCGACACTTGCAGCTACTAAAGACTCATCATCACTGCTCACTAACCTCAACTGGAGGAGAGAACCAACACCAGCCATAGAAACGCCGCCACGTGACATACTACCACCGGAAGACGACGACTCTTCCTCCGTGCTATTCACACTTCCTCCTCCTCCACCACACTCCATATCAACTCCAAACAGCCTTAACCTCTTCTCTCCTCTTGATGAAGCCATAGTAGCCACGTGTGCTGCTCTCCTTTGCATTATCACCGGCACAGATTCAATTATAGCCGTTGGATCATGTATCTCCATTGACCTCACATAATACCCAATTCCAAGATCTGGTTGATATCGATGATAAAGGTTCTGAGGATGAGAGAAAGAGTAGAACCTAGGGAACATAGCTTGATGATGATCTAGAATCTTTGGTCGTCTCCTCCAATCTATGAAAAGCTTGTCTTTATTACCGGGATCTCTCTGAAAAGAAACGATGTCTCCAGCATCAAGCTTCTTGTCTTTAACGAAGCGGCTCCAACCTTTTGTCATGACATAACTTTGACTACTGTTCCAGTAAGAGTAACGGAATCTCCATGAGTTTCCTGTTCTGTCTTCGAAGTTTAGAAGCAAACCTTTGTTGTTGTTGTTGTTGTTGTCATGTGTTGAGGAATTATGATCTAAAGGGAAGTATCTTTCCGCGTGCTGCTTTGGGATCACGAGTCGGTTTAGTTTCCCTACGTCACTTGGTGTTACTACTTTGTCGAACATGTGTTCTCTCTCCATTGAAGAAGCTCCTTCCACAGGCTTTTCTTCTTCTTGATTCATCTTCTTGTTTGAGATGAGATTCGAATCTTTAGGTACACAAGAAATGGGAGGCACAGAGAGAAATGAAACCCTAGTCTTGGCAATGGAGAAAAGAAGGGAGAGTGGGAGGAGAGAGAGTATGGTGGTGGATGAGATTGACCTAATTATGCAAAAGTAGAAAGTGGGGGTATTTGCACCTAACTTCACTGATTAGCACGGTTCTATCTAATCTCTCTTAATTGTACCTTTATCTCTCTACTGTTTATGGAGCACGAAGCTCTTCAATTCTAAAAAAGATAAAAGCAAAGTATAATTACAAACAATACCATCTCTTCAAAAGGAGGAGAGAGAAAGAAAGAGCTCATGTAATAAAAGATTGATAGAGAGATGGGCTAAGTGGGGAGAGGAAGAGGGGGGGGGCTACCCATCAATAATATGGTTTTGTTCCTTTTTTTTTTGTTAGTCGTCCATCTAAGCTAGATGAGCTGGTGGACAGACGAATCGATTTTTTGTGGAGCATCTCTATCTGACCTGGTCTGGTCTATATGGAAAAATATATAGCCTCTAGTCCTTGCTTTTTTTGGTAGCGCGTCCGCTCGACCACTCATACTCCGAGAAATATGAGATATGCTCACATCCTCAAAATCTTCATGTAATCTATAGAACACCTCTATTTCTTTCGTAAACGCCGGCTAATCCACTGGATTTGTAGTCATGTTCACTAGGTCCGACCTAGGGCTGGGCAATCGGGGTCCCAATCGGGTTTCGGTTCGGGTTCATTCGGGTTTCGGGTTTTCGGGTTCATGAATTTCAGCCCCATTCGGATATTATAAAAATTCGGGTCGGATTCGGTTCGGATTTTTTCGGGTTCGGTTCGGGTTTAGTAACATGTCCAAGATCCGGTTGAACCCGAAATAGTTTCGGTTTCGGATACTAATCGGGTTATCGGTTCTAAAAATACTAATTTATACTCAATTAAACTCACTATATTTTCAATCGTTTTATTAAATTTGTGTATTTAGCTTCTACAAACCATATTGTTCTCCTTTAAAATAATATTGTGAAACTCATCTATCAACCATATAATATTTGTCATTGAACTATATGTGACAACACTAAACATATCATGATTAATGACAAACCAAAGCCTTGTATGAATGAAATATAATACATAATGAAACATAAAAAATTAAAGTCAACAACTAACAATTATATAAATGTAATAAGTACTATTTAAACTTTAAAAAACAACATTATTTAAACTTCAAAACAAATTTATTCGTAACTTAACTTCAAATGTAATGTCAATCATAAACATTAATATTAACCAAATAACACTATATATTAGACTAAATATCTGAGTTAATTATTTATATCATAACTAATTATTGTAGGTACTCAATAATATATTAATATGTTTTAGAAACATATTAGAAATTTAGGTTGGATATGATACTCAATAATATATTAATCTTTTTTTGGAATTTTAAAGTTTCGGGTTCTTTCGGATATCCATTTAAGTTCGGGTTCGGTTCGGGTAATACCCATAACCCAAAATACTGTAAAACAAGATCCATTCGGTACTTATGTCGGGTTCGGATCGGTTCGGATTACTTTTTATCGGGTCGGGTTCGGTTCGGATTTTCGGGTTCGGTTTTTTTTGCCCAGTCCTAGTCCGACCAGTCCGTTTCAAAATATATCAAAGTTATCCTCTTATACATGAGACTGCCAAGAGTAAACCTTCCATCTCAACATGCAAAGTTATCATCTTGTCTCTCATACATGGTTTTGTTCATGTGTGCTTCTTGTCCTTTTTAACCATCCTCGTTTCATTTTTCTTCATACACATTAGTATCGGATATTTTTATAAAACTAGCTTGACTAAATTTTGATAATTTTAATATTAAAATTTTATCATCTAAATTAGATAATTTTAATAGTTTTCAAAATGATTTTAAATTATATAAAATAAAAAAATATTTTATACTAACAAAATACGAATATGTTAAATAAATAATAATAAATTCAAAAATAATGTTAAATCTATAAATTTCAGAAAACCGGAGAACCCTAATTTAAATAAATAGTACTAGAATAAAATGAAGCAATAGTAGTTTCAAAATGAAGTTTGAAAAAAAAATCAAAATTTTAAGAGGTTAATATAGCGGAAGCTTCTAGGAATATATTTGTTGATTCTAAAATACTCAGAAACTAATTTTGAGAATACTTTTTTAGTGCTTAATCAAACTTTTTAAAGTTGAAAATACTCTTCTTAGTGGTTTATATAATTTTTTAAGGAAAATTTTATTTATTAATAATCACTCAGATAAGAAACTTATTTGTATGATAACCAAATATCATATAAACTATTAAAAAGCCTTAAGATAATTTCAAATAACTAAGATAAATATCTAAATAAATAATAAAGTAGATAAACATAATATTTAGAATATATCCAAATGTTCTTTCTATACCAGAGGTGCTAAATAGATTCAGGTCAAGTTTTATTAGAAGTTTAAGAGGTATTTTGTGGTGTATGGTAATGACAGAAAATCAAGCATACAAATAATAACCCTCTCTCTAAAATACTATTTATCTTTTATATCTATACTATTATTTAAGAAGTAAATTTGCTTAGTTGTCATGTTCTCCATAAATTTAGGTACTTTTGTTTATTTATCATCTTTTTAATATTTATATATAATTTATTTAAAATAAAACGAATTTATATGATATTATATTTTTAAAAAATAAGATAATTTTTGTGATTTATGTTGTTATCTTGAACTAAATTTTTATATATAAAACTTAAAGTTTAAATTAAGATATAAAAATTATTATATTTATTATATAACTAAAACAAATTTGTATTAATAATTTTATATTTTTCTAAAATAATATAATTCTTATGTATTATGTTGTTATGTTGAAATTATAATTTCCTATTACAAAATTTAAAATTAAGATATAAAAATTATATTATTAATAATTAAATTTAAATCATCAAAAAAAATATTTGAAAAGTGAATTTGTTGATTTGTCAACTTCTCCATGATCCTAGGTAATTTTGATCACTTATCATAATTTCTTTAATTTTTTTTTGTTATTGATTATATAATTAAAACTAATTTATATTAAGAAGATGATATTTTAGAAAATAAGTTAATTCTTATATATTATGTTGTTATCTTGAAAATATATTTTTTACTATAGAATTTGAAATTAACATGTAAGAAGTCTTTTCTATTATTTAAGAAGTGAATTTAATGTTTGATGGTTTGTCATATTTTCCATGATTTTAGGTAAATTTGATAATTATCATAATTTATATAATTTTATATATGATTTATTATATATTTAAAACAAATTTATATTAATAGTATCAGATTTTTAGAAAATAAGACACTTCTTATGTATTATGTTGTTGTCTTGAAAATCGATTTTTCTATTAGAAATTTAAAATTACAGTTTAAAAAGTTGTAATTATTCTATACTTCAAATAAATTTACACTAATAATATTATATTTTTAGAAAATATATTTTTATATTATATAATTTAAAAGTAAATTGAAAAATTATCTATCATTAATTAAATATAAATCATCACTCAAAGCAAAGTTATTTAAGAATTGAATTTGTTGATTTGTTAAGTTCTCCATGATTTAAGTAATTGTAATCATATGTCATCATTTCTATAATCTTATATAATTATTATATAATTAAAACGAATTTTGCATATTATATTTTTAGAAAATAAATAACTTATGCATTGTATTTTCATCTGAAAATATGTTTTCTATTATAAATTTTAAAATTAAGATTTAAAAATTATAATTAAATATAAATTAAGTAAAAATATTTGGATAAATATTATAATTAAATATACATCAAGGAAATTGATTATAGAACTATATTATTTAAAATATTTCTGATGTTTGAGTTTTGTCATTTATAATTATTTGATGTTTGATTTTTTCTTTTCGAAAACATAAGTAATATATTAATCAAACATCAACGAATAAATATTCATAAGAAAATTATGCCCGCAATTGCGGGCAAAACACCCAGTTCTATACAGTATTACGAGTCAAAAGTACGATTCAACAATATAAAACTAAATGGTTGGGATATGAGGAGAAATATAGATGATAATGTGGGCTTAGGAATATAGTTCTGTTTTTGTTGAAAAAAGTCAAAGATTAGTAAAGAGAAGACTATTGGATTTTTATGAACATGATAACTATTGATGTATGTGGTAAGGCTAGGGCTGGGTTGTGGGTCAAACCCGTCCCGCTGATCTGTCAACTCGCGGGTTTTTTTTTGTCAAAAAATTTGACCCGTACAAACCGCGAACGTATAAATTAACACCTATATCCGCTCTGTTTAATTTTGCGGGTAACTTGCAGGACCCGCGGATTATATTTTTGTTTAAAATATAATAATTTAATTTAATTTTTATTTAAAAATAATATATTTATAATAAAAATATATATTTTTAAAATTTTTAATTATTATTTTTCAAAGTTACTGTAATTTAAAATAAAATAATTTTTATTTTTCCAAAAAATACTCTTTTCTAACAAAACACAATTTAAAAAAAAAAATTTTGCGAGTTGGTGGGTATCCATGTATCAAAGTCCACTAACCCGCATACGCCCCGCATAAAATACTCATAATCCGCACCTGCCAATCGATTTTTTCAAATTATTCGATCTATATCTACCTTACAGCAGATCAAACGGGACAGAACCCACGAATGATGACACAGATTCTCAGTTCTAGGTAAGACTTTTGGGATGGGTTGCCTCGGTTTGCTTTTACAAGAACAAGATGACATGTTGTTTTAGTTGATATTTACTGTTGACTTTTTATCTGTTTGGCCCTGAAACTTATTTCAGGAAAAAGTGATAAAATCTAATCAGTTCAATATACAAAAAGTGAACAACTCATTTATGAAACGATGAATTTATAAAAGTGTGTACGTTGACCACAAAAGAATACATCTTTTTTTATAAAGGGTTTACAAAAGAATACATTTGTTCAAGTACATCTATATGTATATGTGTTACAAATGATGTAAGGGCTTATTTGCTCAATAACACCTGCAGTTAGAATAGTTTCAAAAAAAACACATGCAGTTAGAAAACGATGAATTTATAAAAGTGTGTACGTTGACCACAAAAGAATACATCTTTTTTTATAAAGGGTTTACAAAAGAATACATTTGTTCAAGTACATCTATATGTATATGTGTTACAAATGATGTAAGGGCTTATTTGCTCAATAACACCTGCAGTTAGAATAGTTTCAAAAAAAACACATGCAGTTAGAAATATGTTTAATGCATATCTATTAGTTTTTATTACGGAGCTGATCATCTATATCACTACTAAAAGGGCGATATGCAGCTCCCTTAGAGTGTCCACGCGTCTGAAATATTCAGCCAATGGGGAGCTGAGATTTTGGCACGTCAGAAAGTCAATTCTGAGACAATTGGGCTTCACTACTTTTGGCCCGTTTAAGAATAAAAACAGGAGGCCCGTTCAGTTAAGCAAAAATCTGATGCAAAACCCT
>CAKOAT010412932.1:131280-158271 GCA_932364175.1 Eruca vesicaria subsp. sativa | reverse complement strand
TATAAAGGAAAAGGGAAAGAGTACGATCTTCCGAGTACAAATGACATCACAAGACTTATATATATATAATATGATTTACTTTTTTCCGCTAACATAAGATTAATTAGAGTCAGAATTATACATTTTTAAATTGAAAAAATAATAAAAAATAGATTCAAAAGATATATTCCGCGCGTAGCGCGGAGAAAGGATCTAGTATCTATTAATAAATGAAGGCTCGAAGGACTTTTTATACTAAAAATAGATTTTTCGTTGAAGACGGACTTTTCTTCGTTATCATAATGAGGTATAAATCTTAATAAAATAAATTTCTTCACAAAGAAAATTAATATAAATCAGCTCACGTGAACACGTAAATACAATTATAAAATTTCCTCGTGGACGGACCAAAGTATCTAGAGCTACCGCGATGAAGATTTTTTTTTTTTTTACTAAATTTTTAAGATTATAAACTTATTTTTTTTGATAAGAGATTATAAACTTTGCAAAATATAAAAACGAAACTCGATACAATACTGCACCAGTTGTGTTACAGCTCATTTCTCAGACAAACATCACGTAAACATTACTACATAACATAATACACATGTTATTCAAGAACAAAACACGTGACACTCGGATGACCACTCCCGTTAAAAATTAAAAGCTTGTTTAAAAAACTTCACGTAAATTCAAGTTAAATTTTATCGTTATTTATGTACGTGGTAAGTGGTCCTGAAAGAGACAAAGCACCATTCATGTCTCTCTGGCCAATTTCTGCTTAATTAAGAGGGAATAATCAAATATGTAAATTTCAATTAGGCTTAAAGAAAAAGTTCATGTTTTATTTTACTTAAAAAATATAGCATACGTAAAAATCAAGGTGGTCCAAACTCTCCTCTCACATTACATAGTTGAGTGGTCACACAACTTTCAGGCGATAAACTGCTAATTTTTCGGTTCCATGGCTATCCACCAGAGATTAAATAAATAACCCAAAGCTATACATACTTATCAATCTATACTATTATTCTCGAAGTGATTTTTCGCAACGGAGCTTCCACGTTAAAAGTTGGAGTGGTTAATATCGATTATACCCTTAATGAATTTATATATAATTTATTATCTAATTAAAAACGAATTTATAATAATAACATTATATTTATAAATTATATTAGATTATTGATTATAAATTAATATGATAATTGTGAAAATAAATACATATTACAAAAATAAGATAATTCATATAGATATGGTGTTGTTATCTTAAAATAATATTTTTATATTACAAAAATTAAAAATTTGATTATAAATTAATATGATAATTGTCAAAATAAATACATATTACAAAAATAAGATAACTTTTATAATTATGTTGTTATATGGAATTTTTTGCATTGGAAAGTTAGAGTGGTTAATATCGATTATATCCTTAATGAATTTATATCTCTATAATATTATTTGAGAAGTCACTTTCCTATGTGGCGCGTTCACGTTGACTCTTACACCGATTGATTACTATGATATCCTTGATGAATATATTTAAATAGTATATTTAAATAATATTATTAATTTTATGTTTAGTTCCTTTTTAAAACATTCCAAATAAATTTTATAATAAAAAAGAAAACAAATTATTAAATTTAAAAACGAAAAAATATGTTTATATAATATGATTTCATTAAAAAGGAAAGTTCACAAAATAGTAATATACTATCAAAATAGTAAAATAGTATTATTAATTTTGTATTTAGTTTCCTTTTTAAAAATTTCCAACTAAAAATTTATAATAGAAAAAACATCTATAAAATTTAAAAGGAAAAATTAAAAACGAAAATATATGTTTATATAATATGATTTCACTAAAAGGGAAAATTAACAAAATAGTAACATTCATTAAAAATATTTTAAATAACATAAAATGTACTTTTTAATTAATAAAATACTTTCTTTATATCTGTATTTTCTTATATGAAAATATATATTTTTATATAATGTGATTTCATTACAAAAAGTTCACACATATAATTTTGATATTTGGAAATAAAATTACTTTTAAACATAATTTTAAGTAACATAAACAAGTATATGTTTTTATTAACTAAAATAGTTTTTAATTAAAATTATTGAATATTTATTTATTTTCATATATTTAGTTGACTATAGTATCTTTCAACTAAAGCAAAAAAAATATCTATAAATTAAAATTTACTTATATAATATGATTTCTCAAATACAACCACAATTTTTACTGTTTATTTTTAAGAGAAATTGAAATATTTTTTAACAATAAACATCTTTTAATCAAATAATTACAAAATATTTTAAAATATCATACCACTATATACTTTAATGACATAGATATGTTATATTCTATCATTATTTAAATTATATGTTTCTTAATTATTTTTTAAAATTTTTTTTATGTTTGTGTAACTTAATATAACCATAATAAAAATACCAAAGCAAATCCGAATTCTCATTTTAAAGATTATTTAAAATAATATCAGTTTATCATTCAATAAATCTAAGATATAAAATTATTTAGAATTTATAAAATATTTTAGTTATTGTAAATATTGATATGTGTTCATGAATCTCCAAAAATATATGAATTACTTAAGTATGTAACTTCCTACTGATTATTGCTTTATTTTCTACTATATTTTAAAGAAACATATAACTTGATAAATATTATGAAAATACGTACACATTTAAATGATAAATAATATTAATTTAATTTGATTTATTTTGTGAAATTTATATATATGCATGAGACTTCAAAGATTATCTTTATATCGATTGATGTAATTTGAAATCAAAATTATTTTATATTTCATTATATGCATAATATATCTTAAGTTATAAATAACTTTTCTAAAATATATTGACATCTGAGACAGCAAACAACCTAAAAGTAAATAATATAATGAAACAAAATTTAATATATTTAGAATAAAAAACATTATAGTTGAATTCAGATAAAAGAATGTAATCTAATATACTCAAATAATAACAGTAATTATCGACTATAAAATAATAAAATTGACTAGATATAATATTTCTAAAATAATATGTCTAACTAAAGTAAAATAATATTATTAATATAAATCATATATGCAAATTATAAATTAATTGAAATTAAAAGTAAATAGTAATCAATTATTATAGTATATTTACTTAATAAATATTTTTACCCGTGCACGAGCACGGGAAAATCACCTAGTATAATGTATTGTATAATTAAAATTTATAATAATAACATTAGATTTATATTTTATATTAGATTATTGATTATAAATTAATATGTTAATTTTTAAAATAAGTACATATTTCAAAAAAAAAGATAATTCTTATAGATATGTTGTTATCATGAAATAATATTTTTCTATTACAAAAATTAAAAATTTGATTATAAATTAATATGATAATTGTCAAAATAAACACATATTACAAAAATAAGATAACTTTTATAGATATTGTGTTATTTTCTGAAAATAATATTATTTTATTACAAATATTAAAAATATAAATATAAAACAAGTTAAAATTAAATATTAATTAATCAATAACATTTGTATAATGATATTTTCTAAAATATTTCTAATACATTGGTTTTTAATTCAAATTTCAACCCAAAATATGTGGGCATATTATATATTTTGATTATAAATCTCATATATAAATAATTTGATTTATTCTTTTTGAGAACATAAATATTTTTTTTTTTTTGAAAAAGCATAAATAATAATTGATCATGTTGAGTGATATCCCTAAGAAGATTATGCCCGCAAGGCGGACACAACACCTAGTTTGATGTATATACCCACCTTTTTTGTTTAATTCATATGAACACATCCAATATGAAATCACATTATTAAATAATTTACAATAACTAATCGATCCAGATTTTACTCAATCCGGCTCACCAGTGGGATTTCTTTAAGATGATTTTCTGCAAAGTAATAATGACGAATAAAACAAACTATTCTAAATCTGAAATGGTGAAAAATCACTAAATGTTTAATTTATGGGAAATTCGGAAGGAGACGTCGTAGCGTCGCCCTTTTCAAAGCATGTACCCTGGTAGCCACGGGACCAACCTAGAATTCTTTTAATATTATATAAATCTTCCTTTACATTCTAGATTTAAAATTTTGAAATATGAGGGAAAAATAACACGATATCATGTATATATCTATATACACCAAACAATTTTTGTCACAACTATTCATACTTTTTTTTTTTTTCTCTTTAAACTATTCATACTTGTAAGTTTATGCAGATTATCGACAAACGCTTTATTCTTGAATTTCCAGTAACATTTTATCGTGTTACAAGAATTAATGGAGAAATAAAGCTCTTTGTCAAAAAATAGAGAAATAAAGCTCACACCAATTTATGTTAATCAATAGGCTGATACTGAGATAAGGATATATTCTACACTGCAGTTTTTAAGAGATAATATTTTTACTAGAATTAGGTTTACTACCGATGTATAAATACAGATCGTAGTTTGTGTACGAAATACACAAGCTTTCCAAATTATTCACTTATTAATGTTTGAGTTCGAATTTCGGTATATACTACTAATTTTGTAAGATGATGGTATATGATCTTGAGAGAACTCATTATAAAACAAAATACAGTAATTTGTAAGAATTTGAAGTTTCGTGGTTCAACCAAAAAAAAAACAAAGTGATGGAAACTAATGGTAGAGCCTTGACCAGGGTCCAGAGGAGGATATCATGAGTGTTAATAAGAAAATGGAGAGTAATATGGTGGGGGTTGCCGTTGCCCGTTGGCTATGAAAATTTGTGGAGGTGTTAAAAGTAGAGTTTATAGAGCAAAGACCACTTCTTATAAATAGAGTAAACCTAGGCTTTGCATTGCAATTAATTCATTTTAAAGTCTACTTACTTCTTTTCTCTATTCCCTTCACCATAACTCATCAACCCTCCTTTCTATTTGAGTATATCTCCCTCATTGCAATTTTTCTTTTAGTTATATCTTTAGTTAGTCTTAACCACATGTTATATTTTCTTAAATATAAGGACCTAGCTGATGAGCTTCATGCCAAGAAGAGGAAATTATTTTCGCAGAAAAAATATTGTATTTCTCTTCAGTTTCAGTGATTACAATGCATTTGTGAACGATGTTTTATGAAAATAAAAAATAATAATAACATGATATTACTAGGGAAACATTGTTTGTGGACAAAGATGTGCATTTGGGGGATCAGCACAATGATAATCCGAAGGTAAATGAACTGTAGCTATTTTTTTTTGTTATAAGTACGTAAATGTAGTTTTGGAAAGACTTGACATTCGTTTTAATCAAGTCTAGTATCATAGTTTACATACCGCGACCATATTATGGGAGAGGAAAACGAAAGCAAATTACAAAAAATATAAAGGAATTATAATTTGTTAATGTATACGTTGGGTCGCAATCAAAGAGGGTGGTGGTGAAATAAAAGAAGGACCATTTTATTTTAAAATAATGATAACAAAGTTGGAATATTGATGGTGCGTTAATGGGGACATGTCTCAACCGTCATGTGTCCCCAGGGTCTAGGACTATCTCTCTCAATCCCTAGCCAACCCTTTCGTCTATTTAATTAAATAGATAACTTAAGCTAATATACTTTAAGAACTTTACTAATGGCATGCCGCATGGGTCTTTAACAATCCTCCTACCTCTGCTATCTAATTCGGTATTACTTTTATTCTGATAGCACAAGCTTTATACGCCCAGTACCGGTCCTGATATGGGAGAGACCAGAAGCAATTTTATAAAAATTGGTCATTTTTATAAAACCGTTTATTTACCATAATAATAATTTTCTTCTAAAAAATGCTGATTTTTTTAAATATTTTTTGAGGATCGGAAGCTGTTGCTTGTAATGCTTTCCCCCAGGGCCGGTACTTACGCCTTGAGCATTATTTTATCCACGACATTCTCCGAATTGGCTTTGTATACTTCTTTTCTCGACAATAGTTTTGATTATTTCATCTCACTTCTCAGTGTCAGTGGTGATATCCACCAACAATATTGCACATATACAAGAAACAATACGACTAACGAGCTGATAAAACTATATAATGAGGATTGGAAAGAAGAGGGCACCTTAGTTAATGAGTTATAGATATGTATATAATTCAGTGTTCAAAAAAAAAAAAAAAAAAAAAAGATATGTATATAATTCGGTCAAAATTTAGGTCGGAATCCAGACTGTTTTTTTTTTTTTTTTTTGTAAACTATAAATCCAGACTGTTTCCTTGTAGTTATTCGTTTCAAGTTTCGACTGGACCAGTTCGCTTTGCTATGAAGTTATAATTCATGACTATTTATTCCATTGTCATATTATCTTCTATTTATTCCATTGTCATATTCATCTTCTATATATATAAGAGGAAATAAAAGAGAAGAGATTCATAACAAGAATACAAGAAATGGAAGGATCTTTATTAACTACGCAAATAGAAAGCCCAATTAATATGGGCCAGATTTTATAACTCATTAGTGGCATGTAAGCTGTAACAAGGTCACAAAACGTGTAGAGATAGTTTCGCTCTCTTATTTCCAAACAAATTTGGGCTTAAACGTGTAGAGATACTTGTTTTATTTCATGATAATTAGAGCCCGGTCCCATTGATCGTGCCAGGTATTCTAATGGTGATATGGCTTTAGCAAACATATTAGTTCAAGTTTGTTTTGTCGGGTTGAGTACCAAAAGATTTTATAGACTAGTCAATAGTCATCATTCATTAACGATAAACCCCAATATTCATTTAAATAATTTATGTATCTTTCAAAATATAATCTCTATATCCGTCAATTCAAAATCATGAAATTTTATTATTGGTTTACAATCCATCTACGTCTACGTTTTATTTTGACATAAAAACAACGTGCTAATGTAAAAAATCTGTCGACTAACATGAGTTCGATGGCTTCTATTGTAGTTGTAACAAATTAACAAAGATATGTTGACACTGACTTTTTTTTTCTTTGCATGGGATGTTGCTTGGTGCTTGGAGCAACTCTAATGAAAAAAAAATTAACATGAATATCTCAAAAAAAAAAAAATATATATATAGATATTAATATTTTAAAATTACGAAAAATTCAATTGAAAATATCTTCGTTCTATTTTTTTTGTTGAGAGCTTTTCACTGGAATTGTTTAAGGTAACTATCATTTCATTTGAGAATATAGTTAAGATAATCATTTTACAAAAAAAAAGTTATAGTAATCTGTTTCTGTAAAGTACTAGAAATGTGCGGATTTTATTTTTATTATATTTTATATAATTTAGTTTTATATATTAAATAAAAATATCAAAACTGTTTTTTTATTAATAGTGTTCAATAGTATATAACGTAGATATAATTGTGCAGTGAAAACATTAATTTGTATATTTGTTTGAAATGCAAAATTAAAATTAATCTTAATTGTTTGCGTTTTGATGATTAGCTGAGAGTTTAGTTATTTTGGATTAAACTTGAGACTTAATATCCGTTATCCGTTATCCGGTTTGGGTACGTTCTGATCCACTCCAAATAAACGGATATCCGAGGGTCCGGATATATAGTTATTTTACGGATCCGGATAGTGAAATTTACGTCGGGATCCGGATCCACTTTACATTTTTAAAATATTGAAAATATAATTATATTTATAAATGTATATTCTATAATTTTTCTATAAAAAAATTATTTTTTATTAAATTTCAATAATTTTGATCTGCACTTGAGAATGTTACAAATGTTTTATTAGTCTGTAAAATTTTTCACTATTTAAAATATTTTACATTCAAATCATCGTACAAGATACCGAAATATCAGTAACTTTCTAAAATAGATAGCTGCAAAATATTATATCATATCGTAGTTAATTAGACATATATTATTACATTAATAATGTGAGATACAATCTAAAAATCTTGTCTAAAAAAAAGAGATATTTTTATTTTAATAATATAGATGGTATTCTATCGTTTTGTTTCACAAGAATGATTTTTATATAAAGACATAGAATTGGTTATATTATTCTTAACACAAAACAAAGAATTGACTTCTGATATGTTGTTGTTTTGTTTTTTTTTGTTTTATTATAAATAGAACAACTTCACTTTTTTTCTTATTGCAGAGAAAATCGAATTAATGTTATACAAGATCCAAATTACAAGATATATGCACACTAGATTGAATTTTATTTTAATTTTCGAAGTGATGGTACATTAATTAGATTTCTTAGCATTGTATCACATACATACAAACTAATCAATTAATTGACTCATTCATCAACAATTAAATCATCAATTAAACTACCATAAATATTTAATACTCACTCAGTTTCATTAAAACTAGTATTTTGATATTTTCGCACAAATTGAAAAAAAAAATATGTTTTTATTAATTACACATATTTATTTAATAGTATTCAAGAGAAATAAATCTATTATTATCAATATTAAATTTTAAAAATGGACAGTTTTAAATTGTTCTAAAGAGATAATCACATACAATCCAGAAACTAAATGTAAAAGAACCATATTGTTGAAAAACTTACTTATAAAACTATTAAAAATGATAAACTTTACTATTGAGCTAGATTTGATTAACATAAAGTAAATAAAGTAAATAATACTCTCTCAGTTTCATTATAAGTGTCGTATTAGGTTTATGCACACAAATTAAGAAAACAATTAATTTTACATATTTTTCATATAAAAACACAATTACTTATGCACCTAACCATATATCAACCAATAGAAAAATATATTGCAGAATAAAAGTAATAAATTTTGCATTGAAAATCGAAAACAACACTTATTTTGTAACGAAATTTTTTTCTAAAATGACACTTAATATGAAAAGGATAGAGTATATAGTAACATATAAGTTTCGTAGTTTCTTTCCTCGTGGAAATTAGACGTCACAATTTTTCCAAGGTTTCTTGTCGAGTACAAGTAATCAACTAATCAACTCCTTTGTTCATAAGCTTAAACCAAATCTCAATCTCACACACACACACACCTCAACCAAAAAAAAACACACAGAAAAATAAAGTTGATAGCTTTATTGCATAGTAATATATAAACCAATCACTCTCCTCTCATTAACCAAAACAAAAAAACAGTTCCCTTGTTCTCAAAAAAAAAAAAAAGTTTTGATTTTTCTCTCTGTTTCGTTCTCTCGTTAACATCTGTGTGGTAGCCATCGAGTAAGAAACAATGGAGGTTGATTCAACTAATGATCCATAAGCTTAAAAAACGGGTCAAAATCAAAACCCAGAAACCTTTATGGACGAGGCACGACTTGTGGGAGACTACGAACTTGGCCGGAGACTCGGGTCTGGTTCCTTCGCTGTGGTGTGGCTAGCAAAGCACCGATCCTCTGGTTTAGAAGTCGCAATCAAGGAGATTGATAAGAAACTCCTTAGCCCTAAAGTCAGAGACAGTCTCCTCAAGGAGATTTCGATTCTCAGAACCATCGATCATCCCAACATCATCCGATTACATGAATCTATTGAGGTTTTGAACTCTTTTGTCTCTTTTGTGTGATAAAGGTGTGAACTTTGGATGATGATTGATTTGGGTTTTGTGTTTTTTGTAGACTGGAGATAGGATTTTTCTTGTGTTGGAGTATTGTAGTGGAGGTGATCTTGCTGAGTATATCAATCTCCATGGAAAAGTCTCTGAGCCTGTTGCTAAACATTTTATGAGGCAATTGGGTAAAGACAAAAGCTTTGTTCTGTCTCTATGTAGAGTCTCTGTGTTTATGTTTGTGTTTGTATTTTATAGCTTTAGGTTTGCAAGTACTTCAAGAGAAGCACTGTATCCACAGAGATTTAAAGCCTCAGGTTAGTAGAAACCTTCCTTGTGTTCTACTTTTTTGGTGGTTATGATGAAAAGTCTAGTAGTCATGGTTCTGTTTTGTTTTCAGAATTTACTTTTGTCGTCAAAGGAAGTTACTCCATTACTAAAGATAGGAGATTTTGGGTTTGCAAGGTATTGTTTATATCTCTTGTCTCCAAAAAAACGTTTTCTTTTTATGGTATGTAATGTTGAGAATTGTTTCGGTAGGTGTTTAACACCGGAGAGCATGGCTGAAACGTTTTGTGGTTCTCCATTGTATATGGCTCCAGAGATTATCCGGAACCAAAAGTATGATGCCAAGGTGAAGACAACTTCATCATGTGATTAGTCCCGTAAAGATTTAAAACCTTTTTCTCATTATTTTTAAGCTGTGTAATGGATGTTTCAGGCTGACTTGTGGAGTGCTGGTGCGATTTTGTTTCAACTTGTTACTGGGAAGCCACCTTTTGATGGGACTAATCAATTCCAGGTTCGTTTTGGCCTGAACCAGTGAATTGCCTCTTTGAACTTGTAGTGAACTTATGGCGTTTTGTAATGGTTTTGGGGGATTTGATGATCTCTGCAGCTTTTTCACAATATTGTGAGAGACACTGAGCTGAAGTTTCCTGAAGATTCTTTGAATGAGATTCATCCTGATTGTGTTGATCTCTGCAGAAGTCTTCTACGCCGAGACCCAAGTACTTGTTCTAGTCTTCTTTTCTTTGTCTACTTGTCCTTATGATCAATCAAGATCACATTTCAAAATACGTTTTGCTTAACTACAGTTGAACGCTTGTCGTTCCGAGAGTTCTTTAGCCACAGGTTCCTTCAGGAGGCAAGGTAACCTCTCGAGACTTACATCTCTCTTTTGTTCAACCATCGAAAAACTTCAAATGATTTGCTTCATCTTTCATATCAAATGTTCTCAGACAAACTTTGGGTGTTACTCATTCTGAATCTACGGGGAAGTCCTCTTTATCTTCTCGACAACCAACTAGTACAAACCTGTTCAAAGCAAGTGCAGAGAATGTCTACAAACATGGGAGTTCTTCTAGTGCCTCAACGTCTAACATTTTGATGCATAATTTCTCTTACTCCAAAGACAGTGAGGGACAGTCTTCATCAAATCAGTTTGGAGGTTTGTTATTCAACGTTTTTTTTTGTCTCTTATCCCTATTTTTGCTTTTATAAGCTCAGATTCACTCAGTATGGCTTTTGATATTGTACATTTGTTTGCAGTACTTGACTCTCTTGAGCTCATAGAGAGGGAGTATGTACTTGTAAACCGTCCTTCTGAAGGTTCATCAGATTGTACTGACACATCGCTATCTGGGATTTGTAACTTCTTACCAAAGAACGAGAAAGGTTCACTTGAAGCACAAAGACCAGGAAGCGGATCATACATGTTAACAGAAGTCCAACGGTCAACTATAGTTCATCCTCCAACGAAGCTCCAACTTTTGCATCAGTATGCAGAAGCACTTGCAGAAGTAGCTCGTGAGATGGTAACTTCTTCAACTCCTAATTTCACTGGTCTCTCAGATTGATAACATTAAAGCTTCTTCTAATGCCGTTTGCATAACAGGGCAATGCAGGACAGGTTAAGGAATCTTTTGCTGTTACTCTCGTCGTTTTAGCTGCCTGGAGAAAAGCTTTGGAGATATGTGATTCTTGGATGATGTCCGTTGGAGAAGATAAAGTGAATCAAGAGATAACCACAGCTCCAGAAGCTTCAAATCCTGATTTAAACTCACCAGCAGTAGCTAAAACTTGGGTGACACAAGAGTTTGTTACTGCGTTTAACCAGGCTGAGACTTCATCTACTCAACTAAACGAAACAAGCGGTTAGTCACTTAAACTAAGCATTCTCTTTTGTGTTACATTCACTGAATGCATCTCATTGCAGCTGCTACTCATATGCCTGATGCCATGGAAACTATATACGAGAAGGCACTAGCATATGGCAAGAGTGGTGGGGTAAGTTAAAAGTTTACTGAGACTTTTGTCAAAAGCTTCCACCTTTGGATCACCGTTTTGTCCTAAAAGTCTTAAACTTCTTTTGTTGGTTGGATTCATTCTTGCTGCAGGCGGAAGAGTATTTGAATAACAAGGAAAGTGCAGGAAGACTATACAAGAAAGCAATACTTCTACTCTCCTTTATAATAGAGGAAGCAGTGACACTACCTCTAAACCCTCCTTTCTCATTAACCCCTGACGACAAGAAGCGTATTCTCTATTACATCTCTAACTTGCAGCATCGTCGGTCTCATCTTTAGTGAAAGTTCGACCCCGCTACATTGTACAGAAAGAAACTTTCTTGGCTCTGCCTTGAGTCAAGTTTTATAACATGTGGGCCTTCTTTGTTTCCTTTTATCTCTTGAAATATCAAAAAACGGTTACTCTATATTGATGGTGTTGTGACCAAAATTATTTGCCTCCATTGTATAGTGCAATATCAAAAGCTCTCAAGTACCATTAGTATACAACAATCTACTATTTTTTTTTTTGGACAAATATACAACAATCTACTTATTTTCTGAAGTCACACTGTTACAAAAGGAACACAAAAACACCAACAAAAAATAGGGAAATTGGGCTGGATGGCTAAAAAAAAACCATATTTCAGTATATAACCAAAAGTCCTAAGATACATCGCTACACCTTGTATATTATGTATAATTCTACTTTTGCTCTTTTACGCTACTGGTAAACTTGTTAAACAAAAAAATATTAATTACGCTTGGACATCGGAGAGACACATCATCTCACAATAACTTCTTTCTCTCTACGTTTTTGAGAAGCTGAAAAGTCTGAGACGGATATTTGAGAAACATGAACAGAACACCGGTGAGACCCAACGTATATTCAATTTCAGGCGACTGTCTTACTTGATTTCGTTTTCTTTTGGCTTAGCGTCTCTGATCCACAACCAACAGCAACAAAACAGACATTACCGGTTACTCAGAGAGCTGTGTCCCAGAATTTCCAATCGTACTTCCACCATCTTTAACCGGAACTTCATAACCCTCATGTAAGTTGCGTTTGCGTTCCTTTTTATTAACAGTGAAATTGCATGTATTATACTTGATTGGGATTCCGACTTATGTATTATACTCTATTACTTTTGAATTCTGACTTTTTCAAGTTTGATTGGGGTTCTAAGTGATTATTGTGTGGAATAGTGTTTGATTTACAGTGTTGTCTCTCTAATGTATATAGTATGGTATTTTATAAATCACTTCTATATGAAGTGGAATAAAATCATATAAGAGCAGATTTGTTGTTATGTGAAGTGTAATAGAATAGCCTTTGAATACCTAGTTGTCTCGTTCTCTGTATATAGTATATATTTGTTATCGATCTATTCCATGTGAGATAGAATATAATTTTATATAAGTTCATAGTGTATAGTTCCCTGTTGTTATAAATAGATCCATGACGTTTTAATTTATTCCACCTTGAATGGAAAGGAATGGAAATTCATAATTTTCTATATCTAGTATATTTTTCTATGTTGTTTAGAGTTTTTCAATTCTAGGTATAATGGAATAGAAATAGGTAAATTGTTTCTCATGTTAACATAGACTTGCATACCTTTCACTTGGCTGTGATACAGAACAACCTCAATAATACTGACTGGTCGATTGGATACCTAGCGCAATACATTGTTGATTAGTAAGTCTCTATACCATATGTTGATGTACACCTATTCCATTCCAAATGTATAGGAACTACCTATCTGTATTTTTGTAGGTATGTAGTATACTGTCATTCACACCTACATTATTCGAGATGGAATGGAATGGAATAATTTATATACATCTTACTATATAGCTACATATATACATATTGGTCGTGTTTTAGATCACTATTTAGTGCATTTATTCCATCTTATGTGAAATATATTGGACACATCAACTTTATGCTTCAGTTTACCTAGACTTGCATACGTTCTTGTTCAAGCTCTTCTTCTTGCATGCGTTTGAGATTTGGGTTTAATATACGTTCTTCCATTTGGAATGGAATAGATGTAGATGCATTCATTCCATACTAGGTGAAATGGATTAGACATAGCAGCTATGTGTTTCAGTTTACATAGACTTGCATATGTTCTTGTTCATGGTGTTATTCTTCCATACGTTTGACATTTGGGTTAATGTACGTGATACAAAACCACCTGGTTTATTAGCCAAATAATGATTTGTCCATTGCTTACATAGTGCATTACATTGTTGATGAGGTTCCCACTATAGCTGAGTATGATGTAAATCTATTCCAATCCGAATGGAATAAAATGTATATAGTATATCGACCTTTACGTCTATTCTATTCGACATTGATTGGGCTGGAATAATAGATTTCCATCTTTCTTTAGTTTACCATCATGCTTAATTTCATGACATCATTGTATAGCTTATCTATACTAACTATTTTCCCCTATTTTTTTTATTATGTTAGGTTAGACATAGACGAATTGGGCTTTCCAAGTAGATTGTTCGCCACAAGGTGTGAATCCACTGGAAAGAAAATGGTTAACAACTACTTCAACCTCCGTTGGCTTGAAGTGATAAAAGGTGCATTAGAGGATGATGACCTTGCAATGTTGAATGTTTCTCAGTTTGGGCCAGTTATGCGGAATATAACAACTACTATAGATTATACATAATCATTTATAAATGGGATTGATGAATACAAAAACAGAATGGAACAATATATTGTACTATTTACATGTTTTATTTGGATTTGGGTTTATCAGATGTTCTATAAGCCACAACTCTAGTACCATGTTCAAGATCTCGGTCACCAAGGGATTGAAGTTTATATTTTCTTAACTTTTGTTTAGTGATTAACGTCCATAACATTTTAAATGACAACTTATGGGTTTATATTTCCATGTATGGTTTAGTGATTTGTTAATAGGGTTAAACTATGTACGTTTGGGGTTTACTATTTAGGGATTAGGGAAATGTTTAGTATTCAAAGGGTGTGAATGGAGTTATAATTATATACTATTTTGGACATATGGAATAGAACACTAAGTGAATATGTATGTGGTCAATAAAGTGTCTATCCTTTGCTGGCGATAAGTTGCAGCGACGTCTCTCAACACCTCGTGTCTATTCTATTTGATGATTAATAAAGAGTTTCATATTTGGCTCACCAATATGTATTATTCTATCTATTTTGTTCCATTCTATTTGGATTTAGGGTCTACACTTGGGTTTAGGGTTTAGTGGTTAGAATTTAGGGTTTAGTATTTGGAAGGGGAGGGGGGTTGAGGTTTGAGTTAGTGATAGCAGCTTAGGTTTTAGCATTCAAAAGTTAAGTCTGGTTTAACATTTAAGAATTGTGTGTTGGGTTTATGAATGTGATGTGTCATTCTTTTCTTACGGTAGTTATAAAGAAGTGGCTCTAAATTTGAGATGGAAATGTTTTATATTGGTGTGTATATGATTGTTTGTTTTGTTCTATTATATTTAACGAATGTAGAATAGAATGTGATTTTCTGGGGTGGGGTTGAGGTTTATATTTATGTTAAGGGTTGATATTTATTTTAAAAGTCTTTTATTTTTATCTATTTTTATTACATATAGTGAATAAATACCAAATTAATGTAGTGTTTAGTATTAGTGAATATGAGTGTCGTTTGAGTTATATACTATTTCAGTGATATGGAATAGAACACATGAAGTTTGGGTGATGAACTATGTCACAGAGATAAAATAGTTTATGCACAACCGAGATAGAATAGTATATTCACAATCTGGTAATCATTAACTTCTTCATACACTTATCTTAATAAAGTTTTAGGTTCACATTGTAGAAAGGTTTACATTTCATGTAGTGTTTAGTTCTTAGTTAATAGGATTCTGTTTATTCTGAGATTTATACTATTTTGCTATATAGAATAGTAATACATGTAAATTTCTTTGTCTGTTACGTTAACATAATTTGTATCGTGTCACAACATTCTCTTACATCTTATGTCTTAATTAAAGTTGGACTATGCCTTGTATAGTTATGTCACAAAAAGAACCACGTTACTTATTTTAAGAATTGCAACTGGGAACCGTCTATGTTAAAGGGTAGAACCGGAGATAATGTAACCAAAATATCTGACATTTAATTATGTCACAATCAATGCTACTCACCTAATTTCACACTGAAATATGGCTATCTCGCCAATAAGCCCAACAAAAAATCCTCACCTCTCAAATTTTTTTTTTTTGAATTGACTGTTAAATTAATTCAAAAAAACCTTGTTACACTTAGTGCTTCCTTCTCTACTTTCTCTACTTGTTATATACAAAAAGATTTAAAAGACCAAAAATCTTTCTAAGCTTTGTACTGCCTTAACTTTGCCTTGTCCCAAACCAGTATCTCAATCCTCCATCAAGCTTCTTGTCTCCCCTCCTTTGAATGATAGAGAATTTATTCCTAACTGTTTTATCAATCAAACTTGTTAAAAGATTAGCTGGACTGTCTTTCTCCCCGTGCCTTCTCCTATTCCTTTCTCTCCATATGCTATGCACAGCCACTTGAAAAGCATATCTTACTGTAAAAATCTGAAGTTTTTCTCTTCTCTGATCCATAATAATCCTCCAAATCTCCTCCAACACTCCGTATAATGTTCCCCCAGAACCCCTTTTACCAACCGTTCCCAAATCTGCTTTGAGAAAGGACATTCAAAAAAGAGATGAGATACTGTCTCCACTGGATCCTGGCAGAAGATGCATGATGTATCAGCATTTATATTCCAACTTTTCATGCGTTCACCACTGCTGAGCCTGTCCTTCACCGCAACCCACATCAAGAAAGCAAACTTAAGCGTTGAGTGTTTAAACCAAACTGCCTTATACTCATTAAACATCTGGTGCTTCTTTCTTATTATTGGCCAAGTATCTCCAGACTGAAAACCCCGTTTATACTTAACTTCATTGCACTTCCAAAGAGGAATATCATCACCACCATATTGTCTTACTTCTTTGAACTTCTCAATTTCATCCTCAACTCTATTTAGAATTGGGATTCTATGGTTCCTCCTCCTATGGTGCCTGCAATCATCAAGCTTTGCATCCATAGGAATTCCCAAATCATAGTATCCTCTGTTACCCAACGTATCTTTTAAACAACCCAGGGGGGACCAAGCTTCATACCAAAAAGACACATTCCTTCCATTCTTCGCTTCAACTTTGTATAGCTGCTGTGCTCTACTTCTATACTTTAAATTTTTTTTCCACATCCAAGAGCCTAAAGATGTTTCCCTCACCGACCAGAAAGAACCACTTCGTATAATATAAGTATGAAACCATTTTACCCACAAAGTCTTTGCAGATAAAATCCTCCATATCAGCTTCAAAACACATATCTCATTTATTTCTTTTAGTGGTCTAATACCCAAGCCTCCCTCCTTTTTTATCCGACAAACTTCTGGCCAAGCAACTTTTGCCTTCCTGCTATTTAAATCTGGCCCTGACCACAAGAAAGCAGAGCATAACTTCTCAATCTCTATAATACATCCACTTGGAAGGCGAAAAGCAGCCATCCAAAAATTTGCAAGGCTAGTTATTATAGAATTTATCAATTGCAGCCTCCCTGCAAACGATAAGAACCTCCCTGTCCACGACCCGATTCTCTTCCTTATCTTCTCAATAAGTGGAAGGAAATCAGTTACTGTCATAGCCTTTGTGAGCAGTGGAAGCCCCAAGTATCTCACTGGAAGTTTCCCTGAAGCAAACGGGAAATGATTCAGTAACTCCTCCTTTTTCTGATCAGTAAAACCAACCAGAAATAAAGTTGATTTTTCTAGGCTGATTCTAAGACCAGACATTTTATCAAAAGCCTCAAAAACCTTCAAAACTCCCTCCACTGATCTCTTATTTCCTTCAGCAAAAACCAGGAGATCATCAGCAAAACATAGATGTGTGAGATCTATGTTTTTGCATTTAGGGTGATATCCAACAAGACCTTTACGAGTTGCCTCATCCAGCATCCTTGATAGAACATTCATGCAAATCACGAAAAGATATGGGGAGAGAGAGCATCACTGTCTCTAACCTCTTTTGCTTTGAAAATACCCAGCAAGTTCTCCATTAACTTGAACAGAAAAGGAGGCTGTAGTGACACAAAGCTCTATCCAATGGATAAAGTTCCCAGGCAGACCCATAGCTTTTAACACGTTGAGCAGAAAAGGCCACTGTACCGAGTCAAACGCCTTCGAAATGTCTATCATCATAGCACAACGAGGCGATATTTCCTCCTTGTGGTAGTCTTTCACAGTCTCAGTTGCAAGCAAGACATTCTCCATCAGAAGTCTTTCCTTAATGAAAGCTGATTGGTGAAGAGAAATGCAACTCGGCAAAATTCCCTTTAGCCTATTTGCAATAACCTTCGAGATGATCTTGTATAAAACATTGCAGCAAGAAATGGGCATGTAATCTTTCATTACCTTTGCCTCCTCTTTCTTTGGTATTAGAGCTAGGATAGTAAAATTCACTCCTTTTGGCAGAAAACCCTTCTGGAAAAAAGATTGAATTGCTACTGTAACATCCTCTCCAATTATTGGCCAAGCTTCCTTAAAGAACTCCGATGTGAAGCCGTCAGGGCCTGGGGATTTATCTCCTGGCATTTTAAACAAGACAGCCTTTACTTCTTATTTCGAGACTTCTCTTTCCAATCTGATACAATCTTCAGTACTATACTGAAAATTTAACAGCTCTTTTAATCTCTCAACAGTAACTCCTTCAAAATCCTGAGGCTGATCCGTCATAAATTCAGTGAAGAATTTCTCTGCTTCATCTTTGATATCATCCTCCGTCCTTGCTACAGAGCCATCAGTTCTAGTAATCTCCCGTATACTATTTCTAACTTCTCGAATCTTCACTGCACTGTGGAAAACTTTATTATTTCCATCTCTAGCTTCCAACCAATGCAACTTCGATCTTTGTTTTAAAAATTCCTCTTCAATCCCTGCCAAACGTTGCCATTTATCAAAAGCCTTAACCTCCATTTGTATAGTTTCATGCGTAGGCCCCATCATAGTCAACCTTTGCCTCTCACACAGATCAGTGAACGCCTCTCTCGTTCTCCTTGATAAGTTACCCAACTTTATCTTACTCAACATTCTCAAAGGACGCTTCAAAGCTTTAAGCTCTTTAGTCAGCATGAACATTGCAGAAGTAGAGTGATATAAAGCCTCTTTACCTCTACAATGCTCCTGTAATAAGGGCATAAACTCCTCCATTTTGCTATTGAATTCGTGAACTTAAAAGGTCTCCTCTTTCTTTTCTCTTCCACATCCAATTGAATTCGGCATCTTAAATGATCTGAACATCCTCCAGATTCAAACACGCAGTAAGCTTTTGAATCATGAAGCCATTCCTCATTAATCAGAACCCGATCGAGCTTTTTACATATTAGTCCTTCCTCCCTTTTATTGCACCACGTGAACTTCGGCCCTTGGTAACTCATATCTGTTAACCGACAATGCCTAACACCTTCTTGAAAATCCCTCATTCCCTGTGGAACTCTTGGGTTGTCTTCATAATCAGAATGCTCCTCTATCTCCAGAATCTCATTAAAATCACCTAATATCATCCATTTTTATTTTTCATCATCGTAGTATCATAGTGTCCCTTCAAATCTTCCCATAAACTCTCCCTCTCTTCCACAGTATTCATCGCATATACAAAAGTACAGAAAAATTCATCGCCCTTGCCCTTCACTAGCACAGAGCAGGTGATCATCTGATTGCTTTTGTATACTGGTGTCATTCTAACCATTGGCCCCCAAACAACCCACAATCTTCCCAACCTATTGTGTTCATAGTTTAAATTACTATCCCATCCTTGAAATACTTCTGAAATAATCTTCTGTGCCCTCTGCTCCTTTACTCTTGTCTCAATCAAACATCCAAAATGAAAATTCTGACTCCTAACCCAATTCCGAACAATACCATGCTTAACTGGTTTATTAAATCCCCTAACGTTCCAGAAAAAACCCGACATTAACAGTTTCTTTTGGTAGTACCCCTTGCCATATTCCCAAGATCATTCCTGGTATGATTCAAAGTAGCCGAAAGAATTTTGTGTCTCGTTTTTGACTCTCTGGGAAGCATCTGTCTTCCTCCCTCTCCATCCATCCCCTTTTGTTTTTCCGCCTCAACATCCTTACCTCTAGTTTTCTCCTTTATAATATCTGACTCTTCTTCGACCCTCTCTATTTCTCCCTCTTCCACTTGTTTCTCATCATGTTCCTCATTATTTTCATCTTCATTCTCCTCAGATGTACTCAAAGCAGCAAATCTTGAAGGAGTGATAATTGTTTCTACAACCTCCATCACCTGCTTCAGAGGACTCCTACTTGCCTTCTCCACAACTACTTCTGTCCACGGTTCCTCATTTCCCACTTCTTTCCCTACCATGTCTTCTATCACAACCTCCTCTTTCTTTTCCTCTTCCCCTACTCCAATCACTTCTGAGTTTTCTTCTTTAGTATCCAACCTTGGCTGAGCTACCACTTCCTCCTCACTCTTCTTCTTGCTTAGCGAACATATGTTTTCCGCATGACCCCATTTTCCACAAGAACTGCATTTTGTGGGTAACCAAGGATACGTGAATCCCACCATTGTTTCACACCCTTTATAGTAAAATTCATCTGCGATGGTAGCTGCTTCGATAGATCAGCCTTAACACAAACCTTCGCCACTTCAAAGCTTTTACACGCAATCGTTTCAGGATGTAGCTTATCTGGGATTCCAGCAGCACTGGCTATGAAGCTCAGTCCCTCCCAGGAATACATACTCATCGGCACCTTCGTTAGATGAACCCACAACGGTGTTAGATTCGCCCTTGACTCATCCTCTACAGGTGTCCACTTTGATACCACCATCGGAACGCCTGCTATATTCCACATCCCCGTCTGATAATCTTCTCCCTAACCACTTCATTTGGAATTCGAATCCGCATCGTAACCTCATCCATCTCATAGACATCTATTTTCTGCAATTTATCGCCAAACTTCCAAATCTTATTCAGGATCACATGTACCTTTGCCACATGAGGAGCAGTTTCAAGAAATCGAGCAATCACAAATCATCCCAAAGCAGATTAGCATCTTCGATTACCGTTTCTGGTACCTCCACCGATTGTTTCCCATCCGAGCTCTGAATGTTTAGATCGTACTTCTTCAACACCTTATTCTGTTCCGCCGCCTCAACCCAGGATTTCTTCGCCATCGGAACTGGAAGATCATCCCGGCTTGCCATCGGATCGATCCCAACTGTCATCGGTGACAGCTGAGAAGGAGAATCGAGAATCGCCTTTTTCGCCTTTTTGTCGTTTAGTGAATTTAAAAAATACAAATATTCTAATCTCCTCTCAAATTTAAATAAGCTAATCATTTAAACCACAAATTTGAAAATTAAAAGGTTGATTACTTTTTGATAAAAAAGTTGATTGTTTGTGGTTTGTGTTTTAGTTTTAACTATGTGTTTTGCCTGCACTTGCGGGCATAATTCTCTTATAAATATTTATTAGCTGATGTTTCATTAATTTAAAAACCAGCATAATAAGTTATTATTTATGTTTTCAAAAGTACAAATGAAACATCAAATAATTATCAATGACAAAACTTAAACATCAGAAATATTTAAAAGAATATATTTCTATAATTATTTTGCTTGATTTATATTTAATTATAATATTTATACAAATATTTTAACTTAATTTATATTTGATTATATTTTTATATCTTAATTTTAAATTTTATAATAGAAAAACATATTTCCAAGATAACAATATAATGCATAAGTTATTTATTTTCTAAGAATATAATATGATAAATTTGTTTTAATTATATAATAATTATATAAGATTATAGAAATTATGATATATAATTAAAATTACCTAAAATTAACTTAATGAATCAACAAATTCACTTCTTAAATATTTTTTCTTGAGTGATGATATATATTTAATTAATAATAGAAAATTTCTATTTTACTTTTAAATTATATAATATAAAATATATTTTCAAAATAACAACATAATACAAAAAATTACCTTATTTTCTAAAAGTATACTATTTTTAGTGTAAGTTTATTTCAATTATAGAATAATTACAACTTTTTATATCTTAATTTTAAATTTCTAATATAAGAATATATTTTCAAGACAACAACTTAATACATAAGAAGTATCTTATTTTCAAAAAATCTGATACTACTAATATAAATTTGTTTTAATATATATATAATAATAGAAATTATGATAAATTATTAAAATTACCTAAAATCATGGAAATATGACAAATCAACAAACATCAAATTAACTTCTTATATAATAGTATAGAATTTTTACATGTTAATTATAAATTTTATAATAAAAAATATTTTCAAGATAACAACATAATACATAATAATTAACTTATTTTCTAAATATCATATTATTAATATAAATTAGTTTTAACTATATAATCCATAATAAACAAAATTACAGAAATTCTGATAAATGATCAAATACCTAGGATCATGGAGACAAATCAACAAATTCACCTTTCAAATATCTTTTGATGATTTATTTTTAATTATTAATAATATAAATTTTATATCTTAATTTAAAGCTTTATAATACGAAAATATATTTTCAACATAACAACATAATACATAAGAATGATCTTATTTTAGAAAAATATAAAATTATTAATATAAATTTGTTTTGGTTATATAAAAAATATAACAATTTTTGAATCTTAATTTAAAATTTAAGTGTTATATATATAATATATTTCTAGATAACAGTATAATTCACAAGTGTTATCTTAATTTTAAAATATGATATATTCATATAAATTCGTTTTATTTATAAATAAATTATATATAAATATTAAAAATATGATAAATAAACAAAATTACCTAAACTTATGGAGAACATGACAACTAAGCAAATTTACTTCTTAAATAATAGTATAGATTAATAATATAAAATTTATATCTTAATTTAAAGTTTTATAATACAAAAATATATTTTCAACATAACAACATAATAAATAAGAATGATCTTATTTTAAAAAAATATAAAATTATAATATAAATTTGTTTTAATTATATAATAAATATAATAATTTTTGTATTTTAATTTAAAATTTAAGTTTTATATATATAATATATTTCTAGATAACAACATAATTCACAATAATTATCTTATTTTCTAAAATAAGATATATTCATATAAATTCGTTTTTTATAAATACGTTATATATAAATATTAAAAATATGCTAAATAAATAGAATTACCTAAACATATGGAGAACATGACAACTAAGCAAATTTACTTCTTAAATAATAGTATAGATTTTTCTAAAAGCGAATTTTCTTCCAATCAAGTTTTAGTTTTTTTTTTCTAAAACCATTTTGTTTACCAAACAAGTTTTTACACAAATAGATTCCCTAAAATTTATGAAAACTAATTTTTCAAAATTTCAACCAATTTGTGAAGAAAAGCCAAAAACTAAATTTTGTGGGTTTAATACAAAAACGAATTTGATTTCTTTTTTTTTAATCTATATTTTAATTAAATAAAAAATATTTACATAAAGATAAAGTACCCATACAAAATTTTTGTAGACAATATATCACT
The DNA here is from genome assembly GCA_932364175.1 of Eruca vesicaria subsp. sativa. Lineage (NCBI taxonomy): Eukaryota > Viridiplantae > Streptophyta > Magnoliopsida > Brassicales > Brassicaceae > Eruca > Eruca vesicaria. The sequence goes on along the minus strand of CAKOAT010412932.1, from coordinate 134,790 downwards.
TAAACCTTAATGTAAAATAATTTATTTGTGTTTCATATACTTAAGTAAATTAGATATTTCTAATTATTTGTAAACACTTAGTTATTAACTTCTACAAAAAACCACATTGTAATAATTATTAGACACAATAAACAGTGAACATAAATTATAAAAAAATATTTTATTAATATTATATATTATATTAATTTGAAAATAGCCATTCAAGTTCTAAAAATAAAAATATCTATAAGAATATTTAAAAAATTTCAAAATTTCAAAATATTTTAAAATTTTAAAATTTATATATATATATAATTTAAAATATTACTAAATAATTTAAAACTATGTTAATATATTTATTTTAAATAACAATCACTCTATTTTAGTAAATTTTAATGGTAATTTTTAATTATTTTGTTTATTTTTGTTTTATTATTTTAAAACAATGTATTGATTATTTTTTGAAAACTAAAAATACAGCAAAACCAAAAACCAAATCTAAAAACTAAAAACTAAATAACACAATGAAAATCTGAAATTCAAAAACAAAAACCTAAAAACTAAAAACCAAAATCTAAAACCAAATCTAAAAATCAAAAATTGAAACTAAAAACTAATAGTTTCATATTAAACCCTACAAAAGTCAATTCTTGAAATATTAAAAGGCTGTTTCCAAACAAAAGCTAAATTTGACAACTGAAAAGTCTTGATTAAAATCTATACTAACTTTCTCATAACTACGAACAATTTGCCATTTTTAATCATATACTAGAAAGTTCATATGTGCGTCCGTTCAGGTGTTAATATATATATATATATATATTGATTTAGGTTTTTTCATGTAATCATTATATGTTTTAGATGTAACATTATTTTGTAATACAATTGTATCACGGGTATTAATTTTTTATAAATTTATATTTACTTCTCATTTAAATGTTCTATATTTTATAAGTTTCACCGTATAATAAATTTTATATTATTATATTTACAAATCATATTATATGATGTAAATATGATCATTTAATTATGTATATATAATTAGCAGATATATCATATATTTCTTATAGTCTATTTACCATACTGAAATATTTATTGTTTAGTAAATAACTAGATATAAGCATTCAACCATTGTTCACAAAAAACATTCAACCAAAAAGAAACAATATCAAATATATAATAACAAAATCTAAAAATAATTAGTTGATTTAGAATAAAATTAAAACACATAAAATTATAAAATGTAATAAAATCTTATGTTCTTGAGCTACTTAAGTAGCTTTTGTAATATTCTCTCCATCCTAAACTTCAAGAGTGGCAAGTAATCAAAGTGATTGTGAATCCATCTACAAATAAATTAACATTAGGTTAGTAACGATTTCAAAAATATAATTCTGGCCTAATAAAAGTAGAATGGCCAGTTCACACCTAGATTATGTATATGCTTCAAATTTATGCACATTGATAGTATTCACACCTGATAAAACCAAATTCGCCATTTTTATTTTCATCGGTTCTATGTCTGATTGTCTGGTATCAAGTACATCAACAATAGTTTTTACCTACAGAAACAATGATAAATGGGCCCCAGTAACAAGTCCAACAATTCATAGGTATTTCTCTTTTTTCCACCATATAGGTAAGCTACAATACGATAACAACCATACAAGCTTTAACACATCAAAAGTTTCTCATAGTCTTTTCGTTTGTGTCGTCTAGTTATCATGACAATGCTTGGAAAGCATCTTGTTCTCTTCGTCTTTGTCTTTTTCTCGGCGGCATTGACTAGTATATTTCTTTCTTGTTCTTGTTTCATATATGAAACTGATATCAAAAGGATTCAAATCTCAATCTCAAAATTCTAACCTTCCAATGTATTATCAAAAATAATAACAACTCAAAAACTTTGGAGATAATTACCTTAGAGTTAAAAAAAATCTTTAAGATGTGTAAATCAATCTACAAAAAAAAAAACCAACAAAAAGGGAGAAAATTGTGCAAACATCAAAATCAGTCCATGAAGTTTCAGATGACTGAAACTGACCTTCATAAACATGATGTTTTCTAAATAGCAACTAAAATCCTAAACTATCTTCGACATATATATCTAGCTGTAAAAAAAATAAACGATAGTCCATCAATTTCACTCAAATCAAAATAAAGCACAATGAAAACATTGAACATTAGTAATCAAATCACCTCACGTAAAAAAAAAAAGATAATTTTGTAATTTGAAAACAATGATTTTGCAATTTGATTTTCTTTTCATTTTCTTCCACAAATATTTATTTTGTCATGGTTCCACTTCTCCATCAAAACTCCGGATCATTTGTCTCCGTTCTTGGATTTTTATTAGGTACCTCACTGGTCAACATTACTTCACAAGAGTGGATATAATGTGAGTATATTTGTTCATCTATGTTATGTTTATGATGTTAACCTGTAGCACCAGTTGGACACTACAAGAAAACATGTGTCTAACGACTACACTATTGGTTGTTAATTAGTCTTAATATGCCATTTACGATCAATTAACATCAAAAACCAATTGGTCGTTATTCGCTAGTCGTAATGCACAATTAGTCGTAACGTAGTCGTAACATTACGACTACAGGCCGTAGTCGTAACCTAGTCGTAATATTACGACTAAGGCATTAGTCGTAAAGTTGAGGTGACACTCGTAGTCGTAACGTAGTCGTAAATTGCTTAGTAGTTAATTAGTCGTAATAAAGTTAGTAGTTAAGTAGTCGTAATGCAAGTAGTAGTTCATGAGTCGTAAACATTAGTAGTTACTTAGTCGTAATATTACAACTAAGTAACTTCGACAGTTGTTGTCGATTAGTCGTAAAGCAAAGACTAATTTACGACCAATTTAGATTTTATTTTTAAATAAAACGATTTTTTAATTTGTTTTTTTTTTAATTTTTGGTTTTTCATTCGATTTTTTTTTAAAAAATTAATAAATTTTAAAAAAATATATATATAAAATTATATTTGATTAAAATAATATATAAAGTATTCATACAAAAAACCGAAAAACTAAGGTGTTTTGTTGAGGTTCATGTTTTGGAAGAACTCAGAAGAGTGCTGCTCCGCACGTCGATCAATATCCACTTGCTCTTCCGGAGTGGGGTCGGGGTTAAAGCTCGAACGTAGAGCTTGCCATGCATCTGCAACCGTCGGGTTTGGGTTCGAGGTCTCCATCATAAGATCGAACATATTCGCCATAGACTTGAACTTGTCTTTATGCTCGTCTATGACTTTGTTGGCAGCTGCTAGTTCCCGTCGGAGAGAGGAATCTTCTTCTATTCTTGCTGCATGTTCGGCCCTCGCCCTCGGGACATCGTTCACCGTCCCGATCCCAACAATACGTCCCCTTTTCTTCGGAGCAACCTACAAAAGATCAAATTTTAAGTAAAAATGTGAAAATTTAATAAAAAATTAAAAATGTTAATAAAGTTAAAAATTAAAATAATTTACCTGCTCGAAAATCTTGTCTTGGTCGATGGTTGTAAGTTGGACCGGTGGAGC
>CAKOAT010412932.1:89061-130736 GCA_932364175.1 Eruca vesicaria subsp. sativa | reverse complement strand
GTGCCGGGGCGTCGATCCGGATCGACGATTCGTAAACCTTCTCGGCCCGGCATCCCGAGAATATCTTCCACCGTATATCTCGCATATGGTGCATTCGGCGGCACCATCAAATCTGGATGAACACCGGGAGCCGGATCAGGATTTTGTTGTGGGTTATGGGCATGTTGCGGGTTCTGGGGAGCCGGATAAGGATTTTGTTACGGGTTCTGGGGAGCCGGATAAGGATTTTGTTGCGGGTTTGGGGCATGTTGCGGGTTCTGATCAGGAGCCGGATAAGGATTTTGTGACGGGTTCTGGGAAGGCGGAGGGACATACTCAGGTTCCGGCACATAAGTGAAGAAATCCGTATCATCCTCAATGCGTGGATAATACGGAGGGACAAACTGCTCCTAAGTAGTATGTGCCGGTTGGGTCTCCGGAACTGGGTCAGGGCCGGATGAAGGTTGTACGGTGTCAAGAAGACTGGCCAAAGCGAGTATTGTCTTCCAGACATTCCAAATGGACTAAAGCTATCTGTACAGAGTCCAAGATAAACGTTCTGGGGGTTACTTGCAAAATCAGGGTACACCGAATTCAAGTGTTTCCACGCTTTTGCATCAGAGGGATGATTGATCTTGCCTTCTTTCTGGGTATGTTCCGCATGCCATCTAATTGATGATGCCGTCTTCTCAGATTGATATAATCTCTTCAGTCTATCCTTAATGGATAAGTACCACATCTGCTGGTACGGAACCCTATTCCGTCCACGTCCTTGCGGTTTATATCGCGTCTTCTTGCAAAATTTACACTCTAACAATTCGACATCATCTCCCCAGAAGATCATACAGTTGTCTATACAGACATCTATCATCTCTGAAGGCAAGCCAAGACTATGAACAAGTTTCTGAATCTCATAATAAGATTCAGCAGACAAATTATCTTCAGGCAAATACTCTTTAAACAACTCAGCCCATGCATCCATACAAACTNAGAAGATCATACAGTTGTCTATACAGACATCTATCATCTCTGAAGGCAAGCCAAGACTATGAACAAGTTTCTGAATCTCATAATAAGATTCAGCAGACAAATTATCTTCAGGCAAATACTCTTTAAACAACTCAGCCCATGCATCCATACAAACTTCAGGTAAGTTATGATCAGTTTTGATATTCATCATCCTAGCAGCTAATGATAATTTAGAAAGACCTTCTCTACAACCTTCATAAATTGGCTCATTAGCTGCTGCTAGCATTTCGTAAAACCTTTTTGCATCCAAGTTAGGCCCCTCTACATTTTCTACCTCCTCTATAATAGATGTTGTTTCACGAAATGCATCTGTGACCATATTATGCATCCTATCATGATCTACCATATGATGATCCTCTTAAAGGTAACTTTCAGAAAGCAAATGTGGTTCCTCTCTGTTATGAACTATTTCAACCTGATTACTACTACTAGCTTCATTCCTATTATCACCTTCTCCGTGGTTATACCAGATATAGTAATGTGGAGTAAATCCTCTATTTACTATATGTTTCCAAACCGTTTCACTAGCAGCAAACTTCGTATTGTTGCATTTAAGACAAGGACAGAACATTTTACCCGTTTCCTGTGTGAGAGACGTTTGTCCGGCCTGGTTCATGAACATCTCTGCTCCGTTGAGAAATTCATCAGTTACTATTCCTCTTGAATCTTTATGTGCATACATCCAACTCCGGATCTCATAAATATTTCTAGACATTTTTTAAAAAAGTTTTCTGTTTTTTTTCATATTTTAAGAATGAGGAAGAAGATCATATTTATAGAGAAATTTCGATTTTGGTAGGTAGTTAACTTAGTAGTTAAACAGATGCAAAATGGATGCAAAAGAATTAGTCGTAATCTGGTTGCAATTTTACGACCAATTTACAACCAAATAGTAGTTCATTGGTTGTAAAATATATTAGATGTATATTAGTCGTAAATTTACAACCAATGAGTGCCAATTTTACGACCAATTTACAACTAAATAGTAGTTAATTGGTGGTAAAATATATTAGATGTATTTTAGCCGTAAATTTACAACCAATGAGTGACAAATGTCCTTTACGACCAATTAGGGACTACATTTGTAATACATTTTAAAAAAAAGAGAGAAGAAAGACAGTGGAATCACAAGTCCATAGATTCTAAGCGAAACCAACGTTTCAATGTTAGTCCTGCATTAATCTTTTTGGAGTTGTGATCCCAGTGTCTTTTTTCTCTCTTTTTCTTACATTTTTAAACTCTTCGACTCAATTATCAACTCTCTTTATTAATATATTTCAAAATATTAGTTTAGAAATATTTGGAAAAGAAGAGAAGAAAGATACTAGAATCATAATTCCGTGGATTCTATGCGAAACCAACGTTTCAACGTTCGTCTCGCATTGATCCGAGTACCTTTCTCTCTTCTTTTTCAAATCTTTTAACACTATATCTAAAATATTTTAAAATTTTTGTTTGTCTTTTGGGAGAAAACGATGGTTCTTTTATAGGGGACATTACGACTACTTAGCTTCGAAATTTTACGACTAATTAGCATCTCGTACCATCATTTAGTCGTAATCGAGTCGTACATTACGACCAATTAGCATCAACCTACCATTAAAGCCTTGACCGAAATCCTAAACACGTGTAGTCGTACACTAGTCGTAAGTTAACGACCAATGTACGTTTACACGGACATGTAGTCGTATATTGGTCGTTATGTTACGACTAATGTACATCTATTTATATTGGTAGCAAGTTAACCTCTAAATTACGACTAATGTTTTTTTAGACGTAATGTAGTCGTAAATGCGATTTAAAATTACGACTACAAATCTGTAGTCGTAATACTTAATCGCTATGACAACGTTTTCTTGTAGTGGGAAGTTGAATGCTTTACTTACAACTTTCTTTTTTTCAGTGATATATTGTTGAAAGAGATAAATTCTAAGTCTACCATACCTCTTAGACAAATTGAGGTTGTCACATCGATCAGTTTTTGAGCTATTTGAAGATTATTTTGGGAATCCAATGTTTTTATATGTGTGAGAAGCATTAATTTGACGTAGAATTAAGCTTGACATTGAATCTCATCTTCACATGAATATGATTACCTTATATGGTAAAGATTCGGATGCAGAGACAAAAAAAAATGGTTAAATCAATCCAGATATCAAGAAGGGAATGTTATGTCGGTCACTAAATGCGGTGGTGCATGCATTTGCATACACATCTCCACAAGAATCATTATTTGCATTCATATTGATTTTGAAATTGGGTGCCCCTATAAGTTTAAAAACCAAAGCTTATATCCTTATTTATTTGTATATTGGTTTTTGAAGTATCCTTCATGAAATTAAGTAAATCCCTTGGATAGCGAACTCGTGTAACTTCTAACTTTTGAAAAATTATATAAAAACAGATCCAAGATATATGTTCAAATTATAATATAATTATCAGAACATATACATTGAGTTTATTAAAAGCATATCAAGATATAGAAAAAGAGAGAAATTTCAAGTGAAATACGATATTAATTAATGAGCATATGCAAGTAACTGAGTTAAGTTTCTTGTTACACACAGAACAATACAAATATCTTGTTAGCTTCAAACTTTATTGATGTCTAAGAAAGTATGGTTACATAACATGTTAATTAGGTGTTTTTTTATGCAGCATGTGCAGTAATAAACTTTTAAAACTTAAATATTTTAATATTTAAAGTTATTATTTTTAGAGTTAATTTGCTCAAAATACTAAAAGAAGTGGAATACCTTAGTTTTAGGGGAAAATATTGAAGATGGAGGGAATAAAAATGGAGGGAAATAGGGTATGGAATGCAAATAGGGTAAATGTCATGTGTAGGGAGTGCAAATACTCTTATTTTTACTAATATTTTTAATTTTAGTTGGATTTTATTAAATATAAAATAAATAATTTTTAGCTTATATTTATATTTAGAGTTATAGTCTTTGATAAATGTGTATATGTTTTTGTTAAAATATATTAAAGCAAATTACAAAAAGATTATACATAAAAATTGACTGAATCAAAAATTAAAACTAATTATATTTTACATTTGTGTGGCTAACTATATAAGCTAAATAACATATACTTTAACAAGCGTATTGAACATCAACGAAAAATGAAAATGATGTTAATAACGACCATTAATCCCAAATTGTGAAGGATTAAAATCCCCATACTACTTTACCATATGTGATATCCTTAAAAAAATAATCACAGTGCAAGATAATTAGTAATAACTCCATGAATAATAAACTAAAATTTCAAATGAAAATTAAGAAAAATAATACAGCAAAAATAACATCATATCACATAGGAAGTCAACATAAGTTAACGACTATGACGGAAAAAATAACACCAAACTAAAGTGTGTTAATCAAGAAAAAAAAGTGTGTTAATCAAGACCAAGTGGACAGCTCAGTTGGATAAAACCCACTTTCTGCCCCCACCCAATCAACGTTCGAAACTCATCTGCCCCCTTACTAAATACCTTGTTGTGAGGGATGAGGCCCTGGCTTCTAGCAGGTGATTTTAATGAATTATTGTCGGATGATGAGAAGCTTGATGGTAGAACTCGGAGCAAGGCTAGTTTCTGTAATTTCCGCAATATGGTGACAAATTGTAAGATTAAAGAGCTCCGCCATATTGGTAATTGCTTCTCATGGGTTGACTTGAGAGAAAGTGGTTGGGTTCAATGTAAACTTGATCAAAGTTTTGGCAACATTGAGGGGTTTTCGCTATTTCCTCGATCAAATATGGAGTATTTGGAGCTATGGGCATCTGATAATTGGCCTATTAAGATATGTTTCGCACTGGAAAGAGACGATCCAAAACGTAACAGATTCTTATTTGATAATCTCCTGATCAAAAAGGCTGGTTTTGAAGAATTGGTGAAAAAAAGTTGGGGTCTTAGTGATACTGGTCAGAGCACAATGGAGCGGATTGGGAGCAGTCGCAAAAGAACCATGAAGTGGAAGAGGAATTTGGACCTTAACTCGAGGGATAAGATCTCCCGACTCCAATCTGAGTTGGAAAAGGAAGTAGCTAAGGTTAGTCCTTAGCTATACTATATGAAGAAGTTGAAGATGGACTTAGCCTCTGCTTTGAGAGAGGAAGAGAGTTACTGGAAACAGAGATGCAGTGAAGAATGGTTACGCTCCGGTGACCTTAATACAAAATTCTTTGATAATATTGTGAAAGGAAAACAGATCCAAAATAGATTGCTAATGCTGCTGGATGAGCACTTTGCAGAAGGGTTGAAAGGGAACATCGCTGTAAACTATTTTCGAGAGCTATTCAGAAGCTCTGACCCTTTTGATCTCGAGTCTCTTTTTTTGGCTTTAGGAGTAGAGTCTCAGATGATATGAACTCTATGCTTACTGCTCCGGTTACTCCTGAAGAAGTAAAAAAAGCTGCCTTCAATGTGCAAGGAAGCAATGCTCAGGGGAAAGCTGGCTTAACTGGTGTCTTCTACCATAAATTCTGACATATAGTAGGGCCTCAGCTCATTTCAGAGATCAGTTCCTTCTTCAGTTCTTTTGTTATGCCTGAAGGCTGGAGTCATACTCAACTTAGCTTACTGCCAAAGATTACTGAGCCAACGAAAATGCAGGACCTTCGGCCAATCAGCTTGTGCTCGGTTCAGTACAAGATCATATCTAAGATATTGAGTAACCTTTTGAAGATAGTGCTGCCAGAAATCATCTCTGATACATAAGGCGCCTTTATGGCAGGTATATTGATTTCAGATAATATCATCATAGCTCATGAGATGGTACATGGACTTTGGACCAATCCTAAAGTTTCAGAGGAGTGTATGGCTATTAAACTGACATGTCGAAAGCGTACGACCGTGTGGAGTGGAAATTTTTGGATTTTAATGGAAAATATGAGATTCGATAGGGTCTGGATTAGATGGATCATATCTTGCATCAGCACAGTCTCGTTTTCTGTACTTCTGAATGGGAATTCTCACAGTTTCATCAAAACTGAGCGAGGGTTGCGGCAAGGCGATCCCCTATCGCCGTTTCTGTTTATCTTGTGTGCAGAAGCATTGGTCTCACGGCTTAATTGTGCAGAAGAAGCGGGTCGTTTACATGGGATTAAACTCTCAGTTTATGGTCCGTTAGTTCATCACCTACTCTTTGTGGATGAAAGCCTTCTGCTCTGTAAGGATGATACCTTAGATGCTGAGGAAGTTATGAAGTGCTTACAGGATTATGGAGACGCCTCTGGTCAAGTCATTAACATTCAAAAATCCTCTGTTATTTTCGGAGCTCGTGTTGCGGTGAACCTGAAAACTGAGATTCAAAAGATTCTTGGCATAGAGGTAGAAGGGGCAGAAGGATCCTATCTAGGCTTACCTGAATGCTTCAGTGGTTCTAAAATTAATTTGCTAAACTTCATTAAGGAAAAGCTTCATGGAAGATTTAATGGTTGGTTCTGAAAGGCGCTGTCGCAAGGAGGAAAAGAAATTCTCCTAAAGTTTGTTGCTTTAACATTGCATACTAGATTTTGACCCGCGCTTTAAAAGTGCTGGTATTTTTCCAAAAATTGGATTAAAATCTATAAATTTTATTAAAAAAAAACAAAGAATTTTAAATTTTTTAATATTTCAAAAAATTGTTTAATATAATGTTTGTTTTTTAAGTACTGTGTTTATATTTGATTCAGATATATGGTTGAAACAATAGATCTAGACATTTGTGTATAATCCAGTTTAAATTTAATGAAAATCTTGTTCTAATTAAAAGTTCGATGTAATCCGGTAAAAATTTAAAAAATTGCGATCCGATATTGCTAGATCCACTGAAAACCCAAAAAACTAATTATATTTTTGAATTTTTTTGATTAAATAACTCTTATTTTTAATAATATATAAAATTGATTTTTCAATTCCTTAGAATTTGATGAAATTTTTGTTATGTCATTTGAAGAAAAGGAAACAATGGTAATAAAAAAGGACAAAATATTTTGATATAACAATATTAGTTTCTTTTTCGTTTTTAATAACCTATGCAGTGTTTACTTTATTTATTTTAGATCTAAAATTTAATTTTATGATAAGTTTTAAATTTATTTTTGAACACTCAAAAATTTCCATATTAATTTAGTGAAGAAAATTACATAGTAAATATTTTTTTTTTAAACTTCATGTATATACCTATATTCGATCTTTCAATATTATTATTTACAAAAATATATTAAAATCAATTGGTAAGTATAATTGGCATAAAAAAAGTCAGAATTATTATCTTTGATAAAAATATGGAAAGTAATAGTTCCCATAGATATAGGGAATAATTGCTTTTTACTTTAAATAAATAAAAGTTAATTGTGTGATCTTGTAATTTTCTTAAAAATCAAAGGCATAATCCTAAGAAGGATTCTGCTTTAATAATATAGAGTTATGCGGTGTCAGTATTTAAACTCCGAAAAGAGACTTGCTCCAAGATTACTAGTGCTATGGTAGAATTCTGGTGGAGCTCCGGCAATAATAAGAAGAACTCATGGGTTTCTTGGCAATAATTGTGCAAAGATAAAGAGTTGGGGGGTTAGGGTTATGACTTTGGGATATCAAACTTTTTAATCAATCCCTTCTTGCGAAACAAGCGTGCAGGATCTGGTCTAACCCTAACTCGCTTGTTGCTAGAGTTCTTAAGCACCAATATTTCTCTCGATCTTCTTTCTTGGAATGCAATATTGGTACCCGCCCCTCCTTTGCTTGGCGTAGTATTATCCACGGTAGAGATCTGCTCGCTAAGGGTCTGGTTCAGAAGATTGGCAATGGTGAGAACACAAGATTCTGGCTTGAGAATTGGCTTATGGCTGAGATACCTCAACTGCCTAGATATCGTCAGGGAGCCTTAGTAGACCTTACTCTCTGTTAGTAATTTGTTGGACCCTTTACAAGGAGGATGGAACATGTCTCTAGCTCGGGAACTCATTTGTGATGAAGATGTGGATTTGGGAGCTAACACGAAGTATAACTCAAGGGAACATGATCACTTGGAACGGGGGTTTTCAAGAAACGGGTTCTATACTTTACGTTCCTTGCTGTCTGTTCCTTCTCCAGGACTTCCTCTGATTGAAAGACAACTCTGGAAGGAGCTTTGGAAGTTTAAAACCACCCCGAAGTTAAGGAATTTTATGTGGAGAGTGGTTTCTGGTGCTCTGGCGGTGAAATATGGTCTCCTTTTTTGTGGGATCCCAATAGACGCAACGTGTTCGAGATGTTGTTTAGCTCTGGAGTCGATATGTCATATGTTATTTCACTGTCAGGTCGCTAAAGATACATGGGCGTTATCACAAATTCCATTACCTCAAGGAGGATTTTCTTCTTCCTCGGTATGGTTAAACTTGTACCATTTGTTAGCTCTCAGCAAGAAGGCTACTTCACCGGTCTCCGCTATATTGTCATTTCCGTGGATCTTGTGGCAGATTTGGAAATCCCATATTTGATGGAGCTGCTATCTTTTCTAAGGCTTCGAAAGAATCTTCTAGTTGGATTACTCTTCAGCTGTTACCACAAGATACGTGTGGTTCAACTGCTATCATAGGTGCTCAATGGCAAAGACCGCCAAGTAATGTACTTAAATGTAACATGGCTTCTCGTGGATTGATCAAGATCAGAACTTTGGTGCTGCTTGGTTGGTGCGTGATGCTCAAGTTATTTTAATCTTTCATAGCAGGAGAGTCTTTTCCCCAATAGATACATCGTTGGAAGCTAGTTTGAATTCCCTCGGATGGGTTATAGATGCATTGCAAGATTTACGTGTTAACCGTGTTAAACGAGTAATCATGGAAATCTCATCAGACCTCCTATGGGAAGCCCTTTTCTTTCCTCGTCGGTTTCCAAACCTGGCCATTGAGATTTCTCGTATCATGCGTGCATTGAATATGTTTGATCTGTGCCAAGTTGAGAGGGTATCAGAGGAGGTTAACATTATTGCATCCGAGATTGCTGTCAGTGTTACCAAAGATCGCCGCTATCAGTCTGATGTAGCTAATGGTGGTCCGAGATGGTTATCTTCTATTTTCAGAAACCAGGCTATGGGAGTCGGCCTAGTGCCTTAAATTGCTCTACTGGCGCACTACGATCTTATGAAAAAATGTTTGGTTACTACTGCAGTTAGTTTTATCGTGAAGTCATCTATTTATGCATCTATTGATGGTCTTTTCTTGCTTCACTTGCTTTCTTGTTTCTGAAACTTGATTGTTTTTGTTTTCTGCAAGTTGGTCTTGCTACTTTTGAATGGAAGTATTCAATGACAAAAAAAAAATTGTTAATCAAGCAATTAATTTTTAGTTAAATGAATTGTAAACATATTGTATAATAGCAAAAATATGTGGTATAGACTAAATTGTGTTTAGCAAGTCATATTCCAATTTACAAGAAGCAAAGGAAAATATTGAAAACTAGGATAAGATCTACGCATTGCGCATGGTGAATGTATGTAATTAAAATATATATTTTTTTGTATTGACAAATTTAAAATTTACATATGATTGTTTTTATATGTATTTGAAATTTTAGAATTTTGGAATTTTATATAATTATAGATCAAAGCTTACAATTTAATGGACGTGATTTCATTTATCTTTTCACTTTTCAGTGTTCGAGTGATAGAAAATAAACAGAGTGTCACTGCGCTTGATTGGTAGAGTATTAGCAAGTTTTCTAATCTATACTATTAAAGTAGAATCCTTCTTAGGATGATGCCCCTCAATTTTCCAACTAATTACAAAAGTTGCTAAAACATTTTGCTTTTCCAATATTTAATTTTTTAGTTAAGAAAATGAATGATTTTCCTAAAATAAAGTAACTGAATTTAACTTCATCATTAAATGCAACCATAATATTAGGAATATGCCATGTTCACCAAGCAAAATAAAAAAAAATAAAAAAATTTTAGACAATTTATATAGATACGGTTCTCTTAAAATATGGTAACCGATTTAAATCTCATTATTAAAATTAACAAGAAAATTAGGCATATGCCATATTTTAGATTTGGTTAGCTACATTTTTTTCATATTTTCAGGGCTTTAATAGAAAACTTCCACCCTACCTAATAGTTATTATAAATATAGAGCTGTGATGCATCCAAAAAAAAAGAAACCAGAAACATTCAAAAATATCTAAAGCTTTTATAATGAATTTTTCGGGACTAAAGACTTGAGGCTAATGGAAAAGTGCATGTGAAGGTGACAAATAGTAAAATTGGGAATTGAAAGCTTGAGTTTTATTGATGAAATAGATGAGTTTATATATAGGTACTCAAAGAATATAAAAGACCAAAGCTAAATAGAAATAGGAAAACATAAGATAATCCTTATCGGATACTAACTAGACTTTATCCTAAGCTATATGGAAGTTGTTACTCCAATACCCCCCCTCAAGTTGGAGCATGAATGTTATTGATGCCTAACTTGAGAAGAAATGCATCAAATTCCTTTCGTCCAAGAGCTTTGGTTAGAATATCTGCTAACTGATCATGTGTAGAGACATGAGTAGTACGAATGACCCCTTTGATGATTTCATCTCTAACGAATTGACAAATGATCCCCATGTGCTTTGTGCGTTCATGTAGTACTGGATTTGCACTGATGTATAACGCAGATTTGTTGTCGCAGCAAATGAGCATTGGTTCCTTGTGTTCCATTCCCAGCTCTAAGAGTAGCTCTTTGATCCATATAAGTTCTTGAGTCATCGCCTTAAGTGCTCGGAACTCGGCCTCTGTTGATGATAAGGAGACACAGTCTTGTTTCTGAGTCTTCCAATATACAGGAGAATCCCCAAACTGTACTATCATACCAGTTAGAGAACGTCGAGATTCTGGGCATGATCCCCAATCTGAGTCACACCAACCGGTTAAAGAAAACGTGGTGTTGGCACGAAAGAGAACCCCTTGTCCTATAGTTCCTTTTAAATACCGAACCACTTTTAGAGCTGCTAACCAATGTTCTTCTTTAGGTTTCTGCATAAACTGAGTTAGGATATGTACAGAATAGGCAAGATCAGGTCGAGTGGCCAGAAGATAAATTAACCGGCCAGTTAAACGTCTAAACCGCTCTGGATCACTAAGAAACGAACTTTCAGATTTGGCAAGTTGATGATTTTGATCCATTGGTGATCCAGCTGGTTTACTTCCAAGTAGACCGCATTCCGTAATGATATCAATGGTGTATTTCCGTTGACACAAGTAGATTCCCTGCGGTCCTCGAGCAACTTCCAAACCGAGAAAATACTTTAGAGGACCCAGATCCTTCATGTAGAAACATGTAGATAAATAAGTCTTGAAAGATATTATTGCTTCTGTAGGATCACCAGAGATGATTAGATCATCGACATATACCAAGATTCGGAGAGTGATATCCTTGCGTGTATATGTAAACAGCGAGTGATCAGAATGTGTTTGAGAGAAGCCATATTTCGCCAAAGCTGCAACTAATTTTGCAAACCAACATCGCGGTGCTTGTTTTAATCCGTAGAGGGATTTTCGAAGTCTACAAACTCTGTTATCATTAGGATCACCGAATCCAAGAGGAATTTTGATGTATACTTCATCATGAAGGTCACCGTGTAGAAAGGCGTTGTGAACGTCCATTTGATGTATCTCATGATTCTTCTTTGCTGCTAAGTCAAGAAATATACGCACCGTTGTCATCTTAGCTACTGGAGAAAAAGTTTCAGTATAATCGAGTCCTTCTTTTTCTCTATTTCCTAGTACCACCAGACGTGATTTGTATCGCTCAATTTCTCCATTTGCGAGAAGTTTGATAGTATATATCCACTGAGTGCCAAGAGCTTTCTTGCCTGGTGGGAGGTGTTGGAGATCCCAAGTATGATTGCGCTCAAGAGCATCCATCTCTGCTTGCATAGATTTTCTCCATACGTCATATTTCATTGCTTCGCGAAAGTTCTTAGGCTCAACATTGGTTGTGAGAGCGATGATATAGCTGAGATGGGATGGTGAAAAACGATCATATGATATAAACTCAGATAAAGGAAAGAGCGAACCTGAGGAAAGCTGTGGAGTAGATGATGGAAGAGAAGAAGTGAGAGTAGGGATTGTAGTAACGGTGTTGACGATGAAGTCACGAAGTCGGGATGAGGGGAAACGTGTTCGCTGTCCACGTCCCATGTTGCTATTTTCTGTGATTGCAGGCTCTGCAACAGGAGTTTCTATCGATGTCTCTGTTGCTGCAGTATTGTCATCATATGTCTCAGTGATTAGTGTATTCTGATCATTAGTCTCCACATCGTCGGGTACTGCAGTGGGTATAGAAGGTGCTGTAACTCTTGTTTCTGCAGGTGTTGTAACTGCCTTCTTTTCTGAATATGGGAAAATATCTTCTTGGAATTCAACATCTCTAGAAATAAACACCTTTTCTAGTTCAAGATCAAAGAGTTTCCAGCCCTTAGTACCGGAAGGATACCCAAGAAGTATGCATCGCTGGCTTCGTGATGCAAACTTATCACCCTTTGTGTTCTTGTTATGTGCATATGCTAAGCATCCCATAACTCGAAGGTGAGCCATATCTGGAGGTTGACCGTGAAGCATCTCATATGGTGTTTTGTTGTTTAGGACTGCTGATGGTGTTCGATTTATGAGATGTCCAGCAGCAAGAACACATTCGCCCCAAAATTCTATGGGTAGGTTTGCTTGAAATCGCAGGGCACGAGCAATATTGAGGATGTGACGATGTTTTCTTTCAGCACGGCCATTCTGTTGAGGTGTATGAACACATGATGTTTCATGAAGAATTCCTTGCTCTTTGAAGAACCGTGTGAGGCATGTAAATTCTGTTCCGTTATCACTTCGGAGTGTTTTTACTTTCTTCGAGAACTGTCTTTCAATCAAGAGTATAAAGTCTTTGATCTGTTGCGATACGAACGACTTATCAGGTAGTAAGTATAGCCAGACAGCTCGTGAATTATCATCGACGATTGTAAGAAAATATCTAGACCCGCAGAAGGCTGTAGTTCGATATGGCCCCCAGACATCGCAATGGATTAAATCAAAAGGTTCTTTTGCATTATTAGAACTATCTGGAAAACTTAAACGAGTTTGCTTGGCTCGAAAACAAATATCACAAGTCTTAATAAGATGATCATTAGATGACGACGTCTGAATATGAGGAATCATGTTGGTAACTTGAGAAGATGGGTGTCCAAGTCGACGATGCCACAATATTGAGTCTTCAATAGTAGAATGCATAGACACGGCTGTTTCAATCTCTCTAAACCGATACAATCCCTCTCCTTCTCTTTCACCCGCTCCAATCAGCATCCTCGAGGTACGGTCCTGCCATATCATAAGTTTATCAGTGACTTGACCAACAAGGAAGTTATCAGTAACGAGTTGACCAAAGGAGATGAGATTCATGTGGAAGCCGTTAATATAATACACATTATGCATATGTATTTTTGCAGTAAGTTTCACAGTCCCTCTCTTCGAAGCTACTGCGCCAGATCCTGCTGGTAATAAGACAGGTATCTCGGGTATATCTCGAGTATTTTCCATCAGCTCAAGGTGTCCTGTCATGTGATGAGTTGCCCCTGTATCTAAGATCCAGATACAATCATCTTTCTTATCCCTGAGACGATCTGTTGTTCCTCTGTTAATAAGTTTCTGCACAATGTTCCATTGATCATCTGTAATTCCACTCAAACCCACTCTATCTGCATCTGTAATTGCTACGTTAGATTGAATAGTCTGTGGTGTTGAAGTTAACACTGTTGCAGTATTTGCTTTTAGTGTCCCGGTCCGATCTTGAGTAGTAGAATTATTATTTGCAGGTTTGAAATTGCGGTTGTTGGTTCTGTTCTTGGGACGATCCTCCCACCAATCTGGATACCCGATGATTGTGAAGCATCCAGCAGCTTCGTGTCCACTTCGTCCGCAAGCTGTACACTGCCGTGTTGGATCTCTGTTTCCAGGTCTTGATGCATCTTTTATTGTGTTAGGTCGGTAAGTGTTTGAAGGTCGCGTCTGTGATGCAAAGCTCATAACTGCTGGTTCAGGTGCTTTTGTTGATCGTATGATTTCGTTCTGTGATATAGTCTGATATACAGTATCAAGATCAGGAAGAGGAGAAATCGCACAAATCTGAGATCGTATGACTCCATGTACGGAATCATCAAGCCCAGCTAAGAAATCATGAATCTTTAGGGTTTCGGCCTCTCTTTCTCGTGCTGCGTTTAGATCGCATTCGCACTTGCCACAAGCACAGCTTTTCGAGTTCATACATTCAGCAATCCCATCCCAAAGTTTTGTGAGACGGCCAAAGTATTCATCGACACTGGAACCATCTTGTTTGCAAGTTGCTAGTGCAATCCGTAATTGTTGAAGTCGTGCTCCGCTCTTGATAGAGTACCGCTTCTTGATTATATCCCATAGCTCTTTTGCGATTTCCTGAGTTGATATTGATGATCTGATCTTAGGTTCGATTGTTTGTTTTATCCATCCCACAATAAGATGATTGTTTGCAATCCAATCTTCTAGGAAGGGTGAATCAGCTGCCAGTTTTGGAAGACTGCCATCAAGGAATACAAATTTCTTTCGTGAGCTAAGAGCCATACGAAAATTTATAGCCCATTCATCGTAGTTTAATCCGCTGAGGAGTGGTTGTGAGATCACAGCTCCGGGATTATCATTAGATGATAGGTCATACGGAGTAATGGTTTTGTATTTGACTGCACCGGTTGTTGCATCAGTTGCTGGTGTAATCGACATTGTTTTGATGAATGAATAACGTGAGTTTCAAGTTTAGAAAACACGTGAAAAAGAATAAGAATTGTGACGATCTAGTTTTTCTTGCGAGATCACCACGGAAGTCTTGAAAGAATAAGAATTTAGTTTTGTTTAGGCTCTGATACCATGACAAATAGTAAATTTGGGAATTGAAAGCTTGAGTTTTATTGATGAAATAGATGAGTATATATATAGGTACTCAAAGAATATAAAAGACCAAAGCTAAATAGAAATAGGAAAACATAAGAATCGGATACTAACTAGACTTTATCCTAAGCTATATGGAAGTTGTTACTCCAATAGAAGGTGCACACATGGAAACAACAAACATGCGTCACCATGGAGATCATCTTAATTGGTGATTACAAAATTTGTTTGGCATTTTATTTTATATTACAAACAATCAATACTAATATATTTTACTATTTTTATCATTATTTGAGATAGGCTGGGGCAGGTTTTTGATTGTCGTAAGATCGAATCAATTCAATGTACTGGTGGCAAAAAAATTATTAAAGCTATACTATTAAATCTTCAATTTCACGTTAAATCCTACTTCCATTTTTTTTTTCATTATGATTTGGAAATGGGGTTCGATCTCTAACTTCGAATGATGTTTATCGGATCTCTTGCCTGTTCAACCAGATCGTCCTCTTCATTTTCTGCATGTACCGATCTAAAGAACTAAAAACATTAGAAAAAAGGAGACAAATTGAAGCGGTCATAAAATCACATTTTATGATATTCGGCCGTCGTTATTAAATAAATGCAAACCCATCTTTTACCCAAGGAGATCTATTTGTATAAAATCTATTTTTATTTTATTTTTCAGTATCCATTACAAAGCCCGGATTTCTTTAAAGTTTATACTTTATAGATTACATTTAAAAAATTAATAATTTATCAAAAAAACAAATTAATACAAGAAAAATGATAATAACAACTAAATTACATAAGTATTAAGAATACATTTTTTGTAATTTTTAAGCTCATAAAATTTCTATGAGTATAAATACATTGTCTATATAATATCCAACATATATATATTTTAGAAACATAAAAAACAACAAAACTCTAAAGTTAAACAGATTAGATTGCCTTATAAATAACAGTCTTATAATTAACAAAAATTTTAAAAGAAAGAATCATACGCTTTGAAGGAGCGATTCAAAATCCAGCTTATACTATTAAAGCATAATTCCTATTAGGATTCTGCTCTTAATTTTTCAAATTATTTACAGAGACTGCCATTTCCTTATTTGATTTTTTAAAATTATTTTCACCACTTATTAATTCAACCAATCAGAAACTCTAATTTTAGACCATTTAGAAATCCAAACAAAACTTAAAGCCCATCGAATCAATTTATCTTGACAAAATTCAAGGTCCAACGAAAGAAATTATTTTAATTTTCTCGATCTTTACTTAAGATTGGTCCAAATCACATGGACTTAATTTAGGTAAAGCGTCGCCTAACATCAATATCTTACACAGAAATACATTAATTTCATCACATGATGAACGTCATCGTCTTTGTTTTTTGGTGAACGGAACTCATCGTCTTTTTATGCAGAGATAAAATATATACTATTAAAAATCGTGGTTTATTACATGCTGAAACAATGAAAATGTCTAATAGTTTGAAATAACCATGTATCAATTGTAACATCTTTTTTTACTTTTTATTATAATGTTTCGTAAATTCAAAGATTTATTTCAACATGTTAAATTATTATCAAAATCTAAGCATTTTTAACAGATTTAGTAGTACCAAAAATATAGCAACTTCTTAACATGAAATGAATGTATTAGCATATATTGTCCATTTGTTGATATCATTCGGCTAAGAAATATATTCTTAAGCATATTATCTCCATTAATTAGTTTACTCATGTAACTACAAACATATTTATAAGAATAATATTATACCAATAATATAGGAATCCTATTAACTGTAATATATATTACCTTTGGACAACACTTTAAGTATTAACTCACGATTTAAATAGTATAATTTAAGAATATTCAATTGAATATGACAATTCATATTTTATATTAACTTGAAATTATGATCTCGATCAACATATAACTATTAAAGTATTAGTTTCAACTTCCTGGCAATTTTAAGTTATCAAATATTAAACACATAACTTTAAAATTAAAAAAATATTAAACATAAATTTAAAATTAACAAATATTAATTTTAATTATTTTTGAAAATAAATAAATCCGGCCCTTTAAAAGTGCGGATTAAAATCTAGTGATTTCTTAAGAAGCAGTAAATAAAATATTTGCATTTAAAATATATAAAGTTACAAAACTAATTTAATATAATTTATTTATTAGTCTAATAATATTAGAAATAGTATTTTTCAAAAAATTAAGTTAAATTTTAAATTCTTTTTTTAAACAAATATTTTAAGTTTCTCATATACAAATAAACAATTCAAAATTAATTATGGTCATGATTTAATATAGCCATAATGACTTAAAAATTAATTTTTAAAAAAATTAACAAGTTAAAAATTAACTCAGTTTTATATCATGATTTAACAATTTAAAAATTAATTATGGTTATGAGAGTTCACGTGTCAATCCTATTTATCTTCAATTATTTAT
The DNA here is from genome assembly GCA_932364175.1 of Eruca vesicaria subsp. sativa. NCBI lineage: Eukaryota > Viridiplantae > Streptophyta > Magnoliopsida > Brassicales > Brassicaceae > Eruca > Eruca vesicaria. Next base: position 113,340 of record CAKOAT010412932.1, on the reverse strand, counting down.
CTTGTTTTGTTTTTTATTTTGGTTATTACTCGATATAAATATTTATTTTTAAGTTTATTCTCATTTCGTTTGTTTGTTTTGACCTTGGATTTAGAAAATATTTAAGATTTAAAATAATTAAAATGAGACATACCTAAGTTAAGATCTACACTTTATGCACAATAAATATTTTCTATTTATCATTTATTTTATATTTTTCTGCATATTATAAAATAATAAATATATATATTAAATAACTAAGAATCAGTTACTATTATGTAAGAAATTGGCGTATGCATATAAATTTAACTATCACTCTTGTTTATTCGTAATTAGGGTAAATAAATAAAATAATCAATCTTATATATTGTATATGATATATAATTAAATCTAAGTGATATAAACATAGTAATGTAGCACACTTTTAATATGAATATTTATTAAATGAGGTTTCTACTCATATAATTTTATGATTATTTGCATATTTGTGTAACAAAACTTTACACCAACGAATTTTTTTTAGTGTGAGATGTTTAGTAGTTTCAATAATTTATAATCATTTAAAAAAAAACAATGACATATTGCAAAAGTAAGATATTAACTTTTCAATATATGTTCAATGAAAATATCAAAATATAAGTATGTATTTTCATACAATGTATAGTTTAATTTAAACGATATGAAATACATATAAACGAAAATTATTTCTTCATATGGTCTAATCATTATATTTTAATATAGAAAAAAAATTAAATAGTTGATCCTAAAAGTTTATGTAAGAATTTTAACTTAATTTTTATTATATGATTAATGTAATTGTGTACTTTTTTAATAATAAAGAAATAAAAAATGATAAAAGTATACATATTTTTATCAAATCTTTATTGTTTAAAACCATTAATTGTCATATATATATTTTAATCACATTAGGTAATTCCGTAGATTTTATTTAAGGAAAACATGCGAAACAATAAATATTTGATGTATGCGACCAACTATAGTCTACAAAATATTATATTGCTAGAGAATATAATTTTTAGACTATATATTATATTACATGCTCTAGAATCCTTCTAAATTGAAATAGAAGACAAAGAGTTATGCCACATAGGATTGGAGATATTTTTAATTATTACAAACTTAAGGTTACAATTTTTTAAATGATTCTTTTTTAATATATAGGGAATTATATGCCAATAAAAGTTTATAAGAAAATATGAATCGAACAAAACAGTCGACACACTAATAAACTGATAAATTAACAAATTTTAAAAATATAAACCATGGTAAAATCACTTGTTCTTTTTAAAAAGGTATGTCGACTACACATGTATCATATCTAGTAATGCATCTTTGACTATCTTCATTTTGCCAGAAACAATATATTAAAAATATTAACTGACTAAAACTAATAGTATACAACTAATGGGAATTTGAGTATATTTTGTTGAAAATCTGATTAATTGTTAGAAAGAAATATAATAACTAAATCAAAATACTATTTATTACTAATTAAAGTATATTCTATTCCAGTTATAGAGGACTTGGTCAAAGTTTCTTTCTGTGGGAATGTAAGGAACCAATGAGTTATGTATATATAGCTACATATCAAAATTTAATTGATATTCATGTTCGTAGCCTGTTGAAGTATAACCAGTTTTAAGAATCGTGATTTATTCAAACAATGAATTTCCTGTTTAATACTTCATTTCTTATATCTCTTTTATGTTTTGGGTCTAGCGAAGCTAGTATATGCCCTAAAAACACCTTAGTTTTTCAAAATAGCCTAATTCGCGCTCAACGTACTCTTATAGTCAATTGCAAATCTAAAGACAATGATCTAGGCGATCACTATGTGAAATTTAAAGATCCTGCATATAATTTTAGTTTTCATGATAATGTCATTTTCACTACACAGTTCGACTGTTCCTTGTACTGGGATCAAGACAATTTGGCATTTCATAAAACGTTTGCAGCATATATAGGTGCTGCCGTTTACAGATGTGGTGCACTATATGTATGGAACGCACGAGATGATGCTATCTACTTATCAAAAGACCGTAAGCCTGAAAAATTCATGTATGATTGGCTTGTACAATAATGTTGATGACGCTATAAGTTTTTATTTCATCTTATGAATAAAAGAATAAGCTATGTTATCTATTTTTCTTTGGTGTTATACACCAAAATGATATAATTAATTATGTCTTTATCTGATTTTAACTTTCAGATCATATATCTATATATTAGGGATATGCATATTTTTGCATAAAAATGCATATTTTTGCATAGAAAAATACCACCTCAAGTTCATTTATTAACTTGGTCCAAATATAGCACTCAGAATCTGTAATCAAATTGTACAAATAAATATGTAAAAGATTGGACACCGAACAGTTTAAATATATTGTTCTTCTCAGAATTTCTCGATACCAACAAAATACTGGTTAGATAACATGTTAATTAGGCTTTAGTGAGTTATGATCCAAGTGTATTAACAGTTGCTGCTTTAGAATTAAAATAATAACTACAATTTAGTATCGCAACATGGGTTTCCAGAGCCACATGCTCCCTCCTAACTGGATTACAATTTACAAGTGAAGACAAATGAAGAGAGGTGCGAGTGGCTAGTTCGATGTCCACTTACACGGATCGGGTCGGGTGTCAGCGGGATCCGCAGGGGATGGGTGGGAAAGGGAAGTATCACGTCCACACATTCAGGTTTCAGATTCAACCTACATCTCTCTCTTCTTCACATGCGGTCAACACACACACTAAACTATTTCTCTCCCTTCGTAATTACTAGCATGCCTAATTACACGATCATTTTTGTTTTTTGACTAAATAATTACACGGTCATTATACGAATTCGTATTGTACATCTCGTCTAATAATTTATGACATTACTAACTTCCTTTGTTTCATAAACAATGTTATTTCAACACTTATTTTACTACACAAAATATCATTTAGAATTTAATATAATTTATACATATTTTTATTTAAAATGATTTATTCTTATAAATAATTTTATTATTTCAAACACTATTATTAAACCTTTGTAACTTTATTATAAAAAGTATTTTAATATTGTCTTATTTTTGTGAAAAGTGTCAAAATAATATTATTCATGAAAAACATAAAGATACTTTATTTTATTGGGACTTAGTTACCACCATGGTTTTTGAACTCCAAACGTCCAGTTAATCGCAAAATTTATAGTACGATAATTCATTCGTAGTATTTTCACACGGTAATATCAGACGTTTTATAAATCTTAAATTTTAAACCACTTTAAATCTGTATTATCATTAGGAAAAATAATTGCCAGCTACCTGAAGTATCGACCACTACATGGCTGACCATGCAAAGTAAAGAAATGCACACTCAACTACATGAAGTATATGATATACATACTAACATCCATGAACTTTATGTTGTTATGTAGCTAACATCACAGGATTAATTATATTAATTATATCACAAGGCTAATTACATTAATATAAAATATAATATACATTTTAAGATATGGAAAATCTTTTTTTTTTATTTGATTTTTTTATTATCAAGAAAGTTTTTATTTTTTTATTTTATAAATTTGTGTACATTATTCTATAAAAAAAGTTTAAATTTATATATTTTAAATAGTTTGCTAGTTTAGCATTTATTTTCATATATATATATATATAAATAATTATTTATTTATATTTAGAAAGTAAGGATAGAAAAATATTTTTTTTTAATGAAACTACATAATTGTGTATATTTGAAAATGTTCATTTAAGGAATGTATACATGAATGATGGTATCAAAAGTGAGGTAAAAGTAAAATTTCCCTATTATTTTGTGTTAGGTTAAATAAAATGTTTTGTATATAAAATAATTTTTTGGATTTTAAATAGTTAAGTCATTTATACAATTATTTTCAAAACATTTTTATATCCTTATAAACATTTTCAATAAACTAAAAGGTTTTTAATAATTTATTACAAAATCATTTTGTAATAAAATACTTAAATTTTTTTTATTAAAAATTATTATAAAGACATTTTAAAGATATAAAATGTTTTGAAAGTATTTTTTTAAATGACTTAAATATTTTAATAATTATTTTTATTTATATGTGTTTATAAAATTTGTAGAAAGGTCTTTTTTCATTTAGTGGAAAATGTATTTGTAAAATTATCTTCTTAATAAATGAAAACATGAATTGTGCTACAACAAATATGGTAAAAATAGAATTTCACCTAACAAATCACATAGAAAAATAAATGATAAATTAACAAACTATTAAAAATATAAATTAAAATAAAGTTAAAAGTTTTTTTCTAAAATAACATTAATTTTTAATATTGTTGTATAACACTTTTTAAAATAAAAATATTCGAAAAAAAAATATAGAAAGATTTTCCATATCATGAAACGTTTTTATATTTTATATTTATTATTAATGTAATTAACCTTGTAATGTAATTAATTATAATCAGATTTGTGATGTTAGCTACATAACAACATAAAGTTCATGGATGTTATTATGCATATCATATACTTCATGTAGTTGAGTGTGCATTTCTTTACTTTGCATGGTCAGCCATGTAGTGGTCGATACTTCAGGTAGCTGGCAATTATTTTTTCTTATCATTATATGCTAAGTAAATGTATAATTAGAAAAGAAGCAGTTTACGGTTTAACAATTGAAGAAATAAATTTATTGTTTATATAACTATAGACTAAAGTTCGAGCAGGTTATTAAGAAAATAGAGAAATAAGTAGGAATATAATTAATGATAAGTAAATAATCTTTTTAACAATAAAGTTGGTTTTTTCTCTCCTTGGGGGAAAATTGCCACCTATCCTTTTTTTGGGCCAGTTGTGGTCTTGTTGAGAGCTTTTTCGGGTGAGATGAATTTGGGCTTTATGGTCTTTTTGAACCTATCCGTATCGTACATAGGTTTCTCTGTCGTCATCTAGCTCTGTGTTTCTGAGTTTATCGAGGCCGAACTTAATATGAAAGTCGCTTTCTTAAGCCAGGAGTTCGACAGCTTCACTACTTAGGCTTCAATAATGACAGGTTGGTTAAGCTACCACTTTTGACGACGAGTAAACCGATGGGAACAGGATAGCTGCAATACTTGCAAAAGAAGTGACTTTTTGGATTTATCTTCGATCTGCAGAGAAGACCGAGTTATCCGGTGGTTTTAAAAGGAGAAGGGAAAGGACGGTTCTGTGGTTTTGGGTGTGAGAGATGAGATTATATGTTGGATCCGAAGAAAAGTGAAGAACGTAGAGAGCTTGATGCCATTGCAACTCTGTATACTCTTCTTTGTGAAGGAGAGAAAAATTAATGAGAAACAAGGAAGAACAAATGCACCATTCACTAAAATAAAGTAAACAAAGTGAAGAAAGAAAAACCATTGAATTTGACCTTGGTTGGTACAGCAGATGATAAAGCAGTAGCAGTATGTTGCAGAAGCAGTATGCTACAAAAGATGTATGCTTTCATTAAAGTTTTTAATAAAGTGATTGGCAGAGCATTAGCAGTATACAATTTTAAAGTTGTCATAATAGTTAGTAAAATAATATATTACTTTTAAAATAATATATATAATATATATTTATAATGTATCATTTTATTAAAAATAATGAATTTTCATTATATAATTATATTTAAAAATTTAAAGTTTTTAAAAATATTAAATTATTTTTGGATATAACATATTACTCGTATATAAAATTATAGTTATAATTTAATTAATTATTATTAAATTAAAATTATTATTAAATAAATTAATTAATTAATTATATTTTATATATAAATTAATTATAATTTATATATAAATTATTATTATTTATTTATTGGTAAAGCACTAAATTACTCATACATAAAATTATCATAAAAGTTAATATATAATTTATTTATTAGTGTCTAAATAATATGTTTATATCGATAATATATAAATTATATTATGTTATGTTTGTTATTAAAAATAATGAATGATATATGTAATTATATAAATTATATTATATTTTAAATGTGAAATATTGTTCTCTTAAATAAAATTATAATTTTTATTTTTATTTTTTAAATATAAATTTATATTTAATTATAAAAATATTTTTATATTTTTATACAAAATAAATTAGTTATATATAAATATTATTAAGTTTTATATTTTCTATATGCAAATGCTCTCCCAAAAGCTCTATATGAGAGCATTGAGCAAATAGCATTCGGAGAGCATTTGCATTTGGTAAATGTTTTCCTAAATGCTTCTTTACCAAATGTTGATTGGATAATAGAGAGTATAATGCTTATGCTAATGCTCTACCAATCAACCCCTTTGACTGTACCGACCAGATTATTTTTTTGATGTTGTCTTCACATGATGTTGGAAAAACTGTACTGGGAAGCTATCATGAGTATTTTAATTTTTGACGTTTAACATATTTACTTGGATTGATCATCTTCCCTTCTTACACAAACACATGAAAGATAGTGAATAAGTTTTTATATAATTTCAACTTAACTTATATGTTTCTTCTTTGCCTTAAATTATCATCTGGTATGTCCTAGGAGTTTCTGTGGTTGAGCCCAGCAACAGCAGATCCAAGGGTTGAATAAGTGTGAGTGCAGTTGGTGGCAAGATGAGATGAAGAGATATGTAGGTCTAACAACAGCAAGAACTGAGAGTAACTAAAACTGATGAGGTGGAAAAAATTAAAACTGATGAGAGGCAAGAACTGAGAGTAATCTTGTGAAAGCTTTTTTTTAAACGTTTCAAAGCGTTGAGAAGGAAAAAAAAACTGTTAGAGGTTAACATGGAAACAGAGAAAAGTATGAAGGAAGATCTTCATACAAAGCTGGACATACGAAGTGGTAAGGTCAATGAGACAGAAAGAAGTCATCTCCAGAATAAAATTGAGTTAGTCATGAATTGAGGTACCAATCACAATGCCTTGATTGCATGTAAACAAGTGAAAGCAAACACTGAGAAGATGAAGATGGTTCCAAGGAAGAAGAATTTAGGAATCTTGAAGAAGTTTTTTTTATAATGACAAAAGTGAGCAGCAAGAAATATGCAGCCTTCACTATGTAGTGAATAAAACAAAGATATAATATTTTCAGAGGACTTACGTTTGTGTATGTTTATGCGTCGTGTGATGTAGAATTTTTGTGGGTATATGTGTTTCTGAAATGTGATGAGTGTATAACCTTTTTTGATCTGATATAATAAAACATAATACTTCAATTAGTGCAAACATATCTTAGCACATATTATTATTATTATTTTTTTTTCAATGCGACTGTTTGTTATAGTGTATCAAGCTATCAATGTATTGGATATGTTGTGAGTATGACAACGATTTGTAACCATGCATGACCTGTTTATGGGTCCATCATCAAGTATGTTATTAAGATTTAAACAAATGCGATAAACCCTTTAAGCCAGAAAAATAAAGCGTGCTAAAAACACCATAAATCAGATCAATAAACAAGAGCTTTACAACAATCCACTACCTCATAGGTGGATGTAGTTGTTAATATAATAACCAATTAGATATTCAGCCTCTTTATATTTTATTCCATTATTTAAATTTTGAAGATAAAGTATATGTTAAAAGGTCATTTCAGTATTTATTATATTTCTTTGTAGATATTTAGATCTTAACTGATTAATTTTTGAACAGAAATTTAAATTTTACTTAGGATATCAAATATAATGTTCATTCATGATTTTATTGTTTTTTCTATAGTCTAATATAATATTTTAGTTTCAAATTTATCTTTATGAAATCATTCGTTAACTAAAAACTATTTAATTTATGGTAATAAGTTTTCTATTGATTTAGAGCATCTTCAACCCCAATGCACAAGATATTGAAAAATAGAGTGGATAATATAGTCATGGACAAACAAAAAATGTATTATTTAATGAAACAAAAAATACTCAAATATTGAATTCATTTGGTTTTTATATTTCTATAATTAAAATCACATATATATATATATATATGTATGTATATATATAGTTATATAATAGTCAAAATAGGTTAATTCATCTAAATATGTTTCACATTGATTTAAAAATTTTAGAGGCTTTATGATAAAAAGGGTTAATACATCGTTTTAAAATCTAACATATTTTATAATCCACAATTTTGGAGTATTAGAGATTTGAAAAATATTTTTGTTTTGATTGGCCACTTCCAAAATATAAAATCAATTATTACAAAGTCTTTGGAAAACATCAAAACTCATAGTTAAAGTTATAAAAAAAGTTTGTGTGAAGATTAATACGACTTTCATGCATATATGTAAGTTTTACTAACTATTTTGTTTCTCTAAACCTCATAATCAATGATGTAAGAAGTAAAAAAATAGTTTTAGAATTTGGAAAAATATTTTTTAAATAATTGATAAATTCATTAAAATACATTTTAATATCTAAACTATGTATTTAAATTAATATTCAAATAAAAGAAATAAAAAAAATAGTTTATAAAACATCTTGAAAAAGAGATCGGGTCTTGATGTCTTGAACGGAACTGGTTGATCATGGTTTAATAGTTCAGGTTATGACGTATAAGTCTTTCTTGGTCTTGGCATACATAATTATTAGGATTGGACATTTTATAGTTAAATTTGATTTGTTATCTGATCCAAAAAATTCAAGTATTTATAAGTTTCAAAGCAAAATAAATATTAAAAATCAGTATCTATTAAAAACAAAGTAAATGATAAATACTAAAAAAATTAGAGGTGGATATCTTATTCCTTCTGACTTTTTATACAAATAAATGTACATCTAAAATAAATATAATATTTTAATGTATAATTTTATATAATTACTATATTATTTCTAAAAATCATATAAAGTATTAAAACTAAGAAAAGAATACAAAATCTTTATAAAAACTACAATTTTCTAAAATTCTGTGTTTTATCAAAAAAAATATTTCAATATAAAAAAGTATGGAACATAGAGTTTCACTAATTTTCACTTTTGCTTTAATATTATGTAAAATATTTTTTTAAACATGTATAAGTTTTTTTTGGAAGATTTACTTGTATTAAACAAAGTGTATGAGATATCCATAAAATTTGTAAATATCCAAAAAAAAATCTGGATATTCGAAAATTCAGATATCCATGTTTATCTGAAGTAAAACAAATCGGAAAGCAGATAATTGTAAGATACGAAACAAATCACAAATATCAAAATTAATGGCACTATTCAATCTGTCCACACCCCTACATAATACGACTTCATCTGTCAAAAGAACGAAAATAAATCTCTATAATAAAGCTAAAGATAAGCTGGAGTCTTGAAAGAAAAAAAACATAATCTTGGCCGCCGCTCTTCGTCTCCGTTGGCTTCCATAGCACCAGAAGCGAATCTTTGTGTCTCGTTTCGATTTAGTATTTATGTCTCTTTCTAATTTCTATGGTATAGATGGTCAGGTCCTTGGTGTGGAGGCGAGTGAAGGCGAGTGAAGGCGCGTGGAGAGAATCCTCTTTGTGTGGTGGTGGTGAATCGTCGGATCTCAAAGGGTCAGATGTTCTTTGGTCAATATTCGGTCGTAGTTTTCCGGATCTATTGGCTGGCCTTTGGATCTGAGTTTCTCTCTTTTTGCGGTTTGAATCTTGTTGTGGTTGTTTTCTCTTGCCGCCTTGGTTCTTGTCCTCTGTTTTGCATTGCCTTATCCTCTCAATGGAGAGGTTGAATCCTCTGCATCCTTGTTTGGCTTAAAGATTGTTCTTTAGTCGTCTCTCTTCTTTGGTATGGCAGTGGTGTTCTGGCGTGTCCCTGAGCAGAACAGGTTTAGCATCGGTATTTGAAGAAGTTGGTTGGTGTCACCTCTCCATTCCCAGTCATGAAGGAGTCCTCGCTGCATCTTTTAATAAGAGTTTGGTTTGTTTCCGGGTTGTTCGTCGTCCTCTTAGTTCCTCGGTGGCTTCTTCTTAGGTGTTTGAAACAATATAAAGAGGTTGAAGTATTGGTTCATTTGGATGAAGATGCGGCAGTGGGAGGGATTTGTTTCAGGTGTTTTCGGTTATGGACCCTGGTCTGAGGGTCGGTATGTGTGTTTGGTGCTATTCAATGTGGTTCTGGCTTTGCATCGTGGACAAGAAGTTCATGTGAGTTCGGTTCTGTTAAGTCTTATTCGCCGCTGGTTCGTCTGGTTGATTGTGGTCTTGTGCAAGACATACAGTTATCTTTAGCCTCGACTTTGTTATCTTTGGTCGTTTAAGGTTTGTAGGAAGATCTCATTGTAGGAATTTGGCTTAAGTTTTAATTATGTTGTATTTCTTTGCTGCTCTTGTTGATTTGTTGTGGGCTTTATTTTCCCGTGTTTTGGGATGTGCTTCCGGGGATTGCAACGTGTTCCGCCAGCTTTGTTATCACAAGTTGTATTCCATCCAGCGTTTAATATAAATCATTTGACAGAAAAAAAAAATCTAGTGTAACACTATCGGTCCATGTACAAACTATATATTCATATCAAATTGTATATACATTTAGGATCTTTGTCAAGGCTGTTCCCCATCATCATATCTAAATTCCTTGTTCTTATCACATTGGTTATATGTCATGTCCATAATATGTAATCAAGAAGGAAACAAAAGCAAACGACCTTTTCGCAGACATGATGGTATTATCTATGTAAGCATAATATAATGTGTGGAAGCTATGGGTGGTTCACTACACGCAGCTCTTCTAGTCCTTAGATTTTATGGCTGAGCTGCTGCCGCGACTCGAACGACGACAGATTGTTGGCTGCGTGATTTTGATACGGAGAAGAAGGAAGATGAGGAGAGGGTAGATTAATGCATTTGAAGAATCTTTGTTGACACCAGAGGGATGTAAGGTGAAGTTATGGAGGCGTTTTGATAATTTTGGAGGTGGTTCCGTTCATGAATCATCCCTAGTTATTACGGTCCTAAATCCAGAAGCTGAACCAGAAGTCCATCCAAAACCTTACTCACCCAACTAAGGTGCCAAGTAGAACATATGTTCACTGAAAATGCCATATCTTATAAACCAGGAGATTTTTTATCACGAAACAAATTTTACTCGATTCTATACTCAAGAAGAAGTTCAGTCCAATTATAATTTCAAGAAAATATTCACGGACCGAGGAGTTATGAATTTTACAGTTCAGAGGTTTATTAGCCCATTCGTCTGCATCATCCGACTTTAGAAGAAGTTCCAAGCCCAAAGAAGGAATGTTCTGAGCCAAAATCTATCATAGAAGTCAAGAGGAGTTTGTCAGATTTTCAGAAAGCCTAAGTTCACGTGAAATAGTCGAGTAAACCAGAAGTTATGATCCATTTTCCTAAACCTGCCAAACTAGCTCTGCACTTGCCTTATTTGGAAGATCCGGATTTTGTCTTAATCCAATCTCAAGAAAAACAATCAGGAGACCTTCTAGTTCAATCATAGGCACTCCAAAATATCCTAAGGAGCACTAGAGTACACAGGATCAGGTGGATCCCAATCAGACCAGAAAATAAAACCAGTTTGCATCAATTGCCCAAGCCGACATCAATTGAAGAGAGTCTTACACCAATTTGATTTGGTCCAACCCAAACTTTTATATGGGAAGACAGGAGATACTCTAGACCATTAAGAAGGTATCCATGACGTCCGTCCTTAGATGCACCAGCACCCAGGAGATCAGGCGGATCTCTTTCTCCATCAATCTTCCTCATTGGACAGCATTTACACAAAATGCCTTGAATGAGATTTTGAAGATATTTGCTCAAGACCAACGGTCATATTCTATTTTGTTAAAGCCAAGGAGTATTTTAGGAAAGCTTGAAGATCATGGTCACATCCAGAAACTATCCAGATACAAGACTCCTTTAATTCTTTTGGAAGAAGACATAAATCAAGCTAAAGGCAATATTCCATGGAGCCTTCAAAGCCTTTGCTTCCAAGACTTTTATTTCAAATTATTCTCTTTCCTTTTATCATTTTATGATTTTTCTATTCTGTCTTGTCGAGCCTCTAAAGCTCCAGTCTTTGTTTCATTGTAAACCACCATTTTCCCATCTTGAAAGTAATATTCAGTTTTCTAGTTTTCTTAAAACTATTGTCTTAAGTCTTTAGAGTTTGTGAGAAGCATTTACAGAGCATCCTGACTTATCAAGGCTAATGTCCATAGATTATTCTGGTGTCCTCAATCCATCCATCCTTCGATCCCATTCATTTTTCCAAGCTTGAGAGTGATACACATCCAGCAAGCTTTGCACCATCTCATTCCACATATCGATCATCTCTTGATCAGGCTGAGAGAGAGACACACGTCCAGCAGCTTGATTCCATCCTGCCTCTGTTTATTTGTCTTGTTTCATTATTCATCTTACATAACAATCTTCCATATTTATATCCCTTTGTTTAGTTTGATTTCTTATTGTTTTCATCTAGTTTTCACTTGTTTCATTTAAATAAATAAAAAAACATAACAACATATATTTTCTTGTTTATCATTTCTCATATTATTTACCTTCTGTTCATCATTTTTAAACTATAAAAACTTATAAAAATCGTTTCTTTTATTTCAGGTACAAATCACAGCCCTCACACTCACCCACAAGTCCTTATCAGTGTACCGGAACCACCCCTCAGAAACCTCCGATCCTTATTCTGTATAGTCTGATTTCACCAGATCTTACAAGCTCTGAAATCTAGAAGCTGTATCCAAGGAGGTCTCCAACTCATGGTTCTAAAGAGGCAAAGAGAGATGTGCCACAAGAAGGATCGGAGGTTCGGAGGCAAAGAGGCAAAGAGAGATGTATCCAAGGAGGTATCCAACTCATGGTTCTAAAGAGGGAAAGAGAGATGTGCCACAAGAAGGATCCAGGAGATGTATACAAGGAGGTATCCAACTCATAGTTCTAAAGAGGCAAAGAGAGATGTGCCACAAGAAGGATTAGAGGTTCAGAGGTTCCTGAGGGGTGGTTCTGGTACACCGATAAGGGCTTGTGGGGTGAGTATTAGGGCTGTAATTTGTACCTGAAACAAATGAAATGATTTATATAAGTTTTATGGTTTAAAATGATGAACAGATGGTAAATAATATGAGAAATTATGAACAAGAAAAGATATGATTTTTATGGGTTTTTTTTTATTTAAATGAAACAAGTGAAAACTAGATGAAAACAATAAGAAATCAAACTAAACAAAGGGGTAGAAATATGGATGATTGTTATGCAAGATGAATAATGAAATAAGGCAAATAAACAGAGGATAGGATGGAATCAGGCTGATGGACGTGTGTCTCTCTCAGCCTGATCAAGAGATGATCAATGTGGAATGAGATGGTGCAAAGCTTGCTGGATGTATCACTCTCAAGCTTGGAAAAATGAATGGGATGGAATGATGGATGGATTGAGGACGCCACAAAACTCTATGGACAGTAGCCTTGTTAAGTCAGGATGCTCTGAAGATGCTTCTCACAAACTCTAAAGAGTTAAGACAATAGTTTTAAGAAAACTAGAAAACTGAATATTACTTTCAAGATGGGAAAAAAGGGTTGTTTACAATGAAACAAATTAAAGACTAGAGCTTTATAGGCTCGACAAGACAGACTCTAACAGTCATAAAATGATAAAAGGAAAGGGAATAATTCAAAATAAAAGTCTTGGAAGCAAAGGCTTTGAAGACTCCATGGAATATTGCCTTTAACTTGATTTATACATTCTTTCAAAAGAATTAAAGGAGTCTTGTATCTGGATAGCTTATGGACGTGACCATGATCTTCAAGCTAGGCATGGGCATTCGGGTAATCGGGTCGGGTTCGGGTCGGGTCCTTTCGGGTCTAGGAGTTTAGGACCCGATAGGGTAATTTCAAATTTTCGGTTTCGGTTCGGTTCGGGTCGTATCGGGTCCGGGTCGGGTCGGGTCTTAGATAGTTGGACCCATTCGGGTAATTAGAATTTATCGGTTCGGATTCGGTTTGGTTTCGGGTCGGGTTCGGTTCGGGTTCGACCTAAAAAATACCTAAATATATAAAAAAAAAAATCTGAAAATACTTATATATCCGAAAATATTCAAAATTTTATTCAGAATTTGTGTTCTTACATATTAAAATGTGTATATATATTAAACTATGCGAGATACAACAACAATTCGTTGTCTCCTAGTGGTTGACCCCCTTATTCTCTATAGAAACAACCCGTCTTCGACTCCCCCTCAATGCATTTTATTTAATTTACACTATTAATTCGGGTACCCATCGGGTTTCGGGTTCGGTCCGGGTTGGGTCCAAGACCCGCGGGTCCTCCACAACAAGACCCGATAGGGTAATTTGCTCGGGTCGGTTCCTACCCGGACCCGGTTTTTTCGGGTCGGTTTCGGGTCGGGTCTTCGGGTCCGGGTAAAATGCCCAGGCCTACTTCAAGCCTTCCTGAAATACTCCTTGGCTTTAACAAAAGAGAATATGACCGTTGGTCTTGAGAAAATATCTTCAAAATCTCATTCAAGGCATTTTTTGTAAATGATGTCCAATGAGGAAGAATGATGGAGAAAAAGATTCGTCTGATCTCATGGGTGATGGTGCATCTGAGGACGTTATGGATACCTTCTAAATGGTCTAGCCTCAGTATCTCCTGGCTTCCATATAAAAGTATGGGTCGGACCAAAACAAATTGGTGTAAAACTCTCTTCGATTGATGTCGGTTTGGCCAATTGATGCAAACCGGTTTCATTTTCTGGTCTGATTGGGATCCGCCTGATCATGTGTACTCTAGTGATTCTTAGGATATTTTGGAGTGCCTCTGAATGAATTATAAAGGTCTCCTGGTCGTCTTTCTTGATATTGGATTGAAACAAAACCCAGATCTTCCAAATAAGGCAAATGTAGAGCTGGTTTGGCAGATTTAGGGAAATTGATCATAACATCTGGTTTATTTGACCATTTCACGTGATCTTGGGCTTTCTGTAAAGCTGAAAAACTCCTCTTGACTTATATGATCGATTTTGGCTCGGAAAATTCCTTCTTTAGGCTTGAAACTTCTTCTAAAGTCGGATGATGCTCGCAGACGAATGGGCTGGTTAACCTCATTTTATAAATTTGGGGGTTTTCAGATACATTAGCTAATAGTTTGTGTAGCTAGGAAACTTTTTTTCCAATTATTAATTGCACTTTGCCTTGATTTGCTATTATTAATAACTTTCATTTGTTTCCTTGGTTTCTTTGACTTGTACTAATTCTTTTTATTCTGTTTTGATTTATAGATTTTGATTTTTATCTGAAACAGTTTTTAAATTTATTATTTTCTACAACCGACATTATCAATTGCTAATAATAATAAAAATGATTGATATTAAAATAGTAAACTATACATTTACTTTGTATTAATATTTCAGAGTTGATTTCTTTATGATATAGTGACATGTATGATACTGTAAAACATATGTAAAATTAAATACTATATTATATATATATATATGACTGGTTTTGTGTAGAATTTTATTATTTTGACTAATAAAATTTGATTTTTTTATAAAAAAAAATAATTTGTAAAACTTGCTACAAGTTGTAACAATTACTGTTTATTATATTATATTATACTTTGAATTTATAATGAATTATATTTTATCAACAGTTTTTGTGTATATTATATACTATAACAGGTTTAATATAAATTTTTATTATTACTAAATATATTTATCGTATGAACCGGTCAAATAATTTGTCTGGATCTGCCAGTTTATTATAAAATTAATTCGACAAAACTAATAAATCATATTAAATAATAAAACTGTGTACCCTTCATCATCAACATAAATTTAGTAACTGTCCGGATATGAAAATTTGATTATTAGGTCAAACCGTTATCCACTTAATTAATTAAGCGTGGTAGAAACATTACCAAAACCATTTCTTTTGAAACTAAAAGATAATATGCAAGAAATTTTAACGATTTTATATAGACAAATCTATATTATGCAAGATAATATTTTTTTCAGAAATTAAGAAAAAATATTTTTTAACAATATAAAACATATTTTCTTAAATTTATTTTCTAAACAACATAATAATCTATATCTCAAGAGAAATGAAATTATAATCATGATCATGCTTAGTCGTTATAAATGTGATTTTAGCCAATATAAGATATAATTAATAAGAAATCATTAGGATTAAAATATTTTTAATATGGATTTTCATGTTTCCAAATATATTCATTTTTAATACTGCTATATATATTTCAGTTTTAATATATATAGATTAACACATAAGGAAAAAGATGTATACTCATTTTTATTTTTGGGACATGTCCTTTTAATCCTTTGATTTCTATGGGCTGAATATAATCTTATCTATGTTAAAAATACATATAGTTGACTCAATGGATCCGTTGCTCTATTATTGTCTTAATTATTTAAGATAAAGCGACCATGCGCGGGTAAATCTAGATAGTTATAAAAAAATCTGGATTGTTATAGACTATGATAATATCACCATTGCTTTTATCCTAGATATTTAAATGTAATTAAGAGTAGTATTCAAATTAACGTCTGTAATTAAATAATGCAAACAACACAAACCCAATGAAAAATCATGTTTGGTTGGCGGGCACTATAAAGTGGGCATTTTTACATGTCCACACATACTACAAACTAGTATCAACTTAAATAATGTTACAAACGACCTTTAATTGGAGCAGGTTACGTATAGGACCAACTTTTTTAAATAGTTAATTATATCCAGCTTGAAACTTCTTGTTGAAAATTATGAACTATTTGCTTTCAAAAAAGAAATTTATGAACAATTCTCCACTCGAAGTGCAAATAATTCTCATACTAGGATTTTTTTGTTTAAAAAAAAGTTGTTTAAAAGAATTTTAATTCGTGTAAAAACTCTCATTTTTTGCTTAATTAATACGAGTATTACAAGGAATGTTTTTGGAAGAACATTGCTAAATTCATGCACGGATACAAAAGTCAAAAAAGTTGAGATCTGTAATATTGTAGTAGTGTCCGCAAATTGTGATGCTTTGGTATTTGATAATCCTTACACTATGGATTTGTTTACTTTTATCACCGTTACAATTTTACTGAAACATATACGTTTATATTATTGAAATATATACTATTATCACCGTTACATCTATAACATTATTTGAGAAGTAAATTTGCTTAGTTGTCAATTTCTCCATGATTTTAGGTTGTTTTACTTATTTTCATGTTTTAATAATTTAGTATATAATAAAAACGAATTTATGTTAATAATATTATACTTTTAGAAAATATGTTAATTATTTTGTAACATTATTTGAGAAGTAAATTTGCTTAGTCGTCAACTTCTCCATGATTTTAGGTTATTTTACTTATTTTCATGTTTTAATAATTTAGTATATAATAAAAACGAATTTATGTTAATAATATTATATTTTTAGAAAATATGTTAATTATTTTGTATTATATTGTTATCTTAAAAAATATATTATTCAATTATTATTTTAGAAGTAAAACTTTGCTTAGTTATCAACTTCTCCATGATTTTAGGTTATTTTGCTTATTTTTATATTTTAATAATTTATTATAAAATAAAATAAAAATAATTTATGTTAATAATATTATTTTTTTTGAAAATATGTTAATTCTTTTGTATTAGATTGTTATCTTAAAAATATATTTTTTAATTATAAAATTTAAGTGAGTTTGCTGATTAATTTGTAACTTTCTGTGATTTAGATAATCTATACTATTATTTGTGAATGATTTTTTGCAAGAAAGCTCTCACGTTGAAAGTTAGAACGGTTAATATCGTTTATACCCTTAATGAATAATTAAAAAAATTAATTTAATTAAACATAAATAAAAAACGAATTTCAATGATTTTATATTTATCTTTATCTAAAACTATTTTATATTGGGTTATAAAGTTTTTATTAACCTTGAAAAATAATTATATTAGTTAATATGCTTGAAAAATAATTATATTAGTTAATATATAATTAATTATAAATTAAAATCGAATTTCATTTATTTGATAATTATCTTTATTTTTTATATTATGTGATAAACTCTTTATCAACCTTGAAAAATAATTATATTTGTTAACATATAATTAATTCTAAATTTAAAAATGAATCTCATGAATTTGATAATTATCTTTATCTAACTTTTTATATTGTGTTATAAAGTCTTTATTAACATTGAAAAAATAATTCTATTTGTTAATATATAGTTAATTATGAAAAATCAATTTGCAAAGAATTTATGTATAGATAATTTATATTGTGTTATCCAAAACATTATTAAACATAATTTTTTATACTTTTTTTTATGTCTAAAAACGATATTAATTTATTACTAAATGTTTCAAGTTTATGAGTATTTTCAAATATAAGTTGTTTAATGAAAATTATTTATATGATGATGAAAATTTTATAAATAAAAAGAATTCGTTTAGTTTATTATTAAATATTTTGAGTCTATGAACAATAATTTATTATAATTTACATAACTTGATTATATATTTATTTATAGATATTAGTAAAATTATTAAGCCCGCAAGTGCGGACAAAACATCTAGTTTTATAGTATTACTGAAATATATACGTTTAGGGCTGCAAATGGTATACCTACTGGATTGTGACTAATTAAACAGCACACAAATTACTGGAGAACGCAACGATCGATCACACATCATTCTGAATGAGTCTACTACTAGTAGTTTAACATCATGTCTGGATTTTGTAAATTCCTTAGTTGCTTAATCTGTTTTTTCGACTATATTTCCATGTAAAAGAAAAATCGTCAATAATTGTGAATTATATAATCTAAAATGCTGGCATTTTTGCGAAAAGTAATTTTTGTCACATGCATTGAGTTCTGGTTATAGCGTCATATAGTTTTTAACTAGTTAATTTTGATGAATATCCAGGTTTCAAATACGGATATGAGGATCGAACATTCCATTGTTTTACCATATTTTGCTGGAGTCAGATTCCAGTATAACGGTTTAGAACAGATGTCAAATACAACGAAATTTCAATTATATTTCTTCTCATTGTCCCATACATCTGTTCTACCTCATTGATATCCATCTAATCATATACATTTCGCTAGCTTGTAGAAAAAAGCAGCTACTGAATTGTTAATAGCATTCGCAATGACAACAGCGAACATTAGCACAATCATTTTTATTATAGTTTAATACATTTTCAACTATACTCATCACTCGTTGCTGCTGTTATCCATCTCATCAATCACCAGCACACAATATTGTTCGTGACTACAAATATGTAATAAATTGTTACTATAACACTGAAAATATTCGATGGTAAATATATAAAAGAAAATTATTGGTAGTCACTCAACCAAAGATGAACCTACCAAACTTTATGTTTACACCACTTAAATATAGATCAAACTAAGATTAAAAATAAAGATGAAGGAATTACACAAATACTTTTACAGCTAGAAGAAATGATGAATACAGATCTCACTGATTACACACAAAGCCCTCGATCGTATTCACTATTCTTCTACCCTCGTATGATACCCCTTAGCCGTCCTCATGAACAAAGATCTTTTGATACAGTACAATAATTACCCTCACACCGAATATAAAGAAAATCTGTAAACTAAGTTCTGACAACTTTAACTAAAAGTACCCCATGTGAGAAAGAACAAAAGATCATCAAACTAAAATAAAAATAAATAAAGAGAAAAGAAAAGAGAAGCCAATATATAAGTTCATGATTTATTTTTAACCTTTTCTTTTCACCATGAAGATCCTCCTGTATTACTGAACATCCCATTCCAATACGTACTATTACCATGGCTCTTCTCTTGGGTTGTGCTCGATAGCTCTTTCATGTCTGAAAATGGGAACAAAACCTTACTTGCTCCATTCATGTCATCGAAATGATTATTATCTTCAGCTCTTTGATTGCTTTTAATAGTGTTATATCCAATCCCTTGATGATGATCAACGGAGAATGAAAGGTTATTGTTACTCTGTTTGTAATCAGCCATTGTTGGAAACCCTAAGGATGAGTAAAGAACTGAGTTTGAATCCATCATTTGACCTGGCAAGAACATGTTCATTCCTCTTGAAGAGACTCCATTGGATCTTAGAAACTCGAGAGCTGAGACAGGAGATGATGAAGCGTAGATTGAGGATGATGCATTGCTGTTCACGATCTTGGGCATATGAAGGAACTGAGACATACCATGTTGATGTTCTTGCATGACAGGGAAAGACAAAGGTGAAGCTAGACGTGTTGAGGATCTCTTGTTCTTTCTTGAGCTGCCTCCGACAGGGACGTTACGAAGAGTGCCACCTTCGGTCCAATACCTTCGACAACCTTTGCAGAAGTATCTTGGTTGTGTGAGACTGTAGTTGTTGTAATAACAGAACTTCGTATTTGTTGAGTTACATCTTGGACAGTTTACTTTCTCGTTTGGTCTGGACTTTCTACTTTCCATCGTAGTATTGTTGTTGTTTCCGCCGGAGCCGCCGTTGGATGCGGAGGCGTTTGGCCTTGTTTTGGTGGCGATGAATGTTGGTTGTTGTTGCGATGTGTTGTTGTTGGTGTTTGAGATCATTTGATCCATTGGTTTTGCGTTTATCATTTCTTGAAAACCCTATAACAATTGAGATAAGAGCTAATGAATCACAAGCCATGTCAAATAGAATAATAAAATTGGCAAAACCGAGTCTCGAAGCTCGCCAAGATTAGGGTTTGTGATGAGCTGAAATTTTAGTAATAATTAATCCCAACTGAAAGAAAAAAACCTAGGGTTTTATGGTTAGATCGTCGGTGCTTTAAAGCAATTTAATTCGCTAAAGGAAACTAACATAGAGAGGGAAAATAATTTGGTACGACCTGAGCACAAAGCACAAAAGATAAAATAAAACAAGTCATACCTTTTTATCCATTTATTTATCAAAATCTATAATTAATCACATAAAAAGGTGAACTTGTAGAGAACAAAGTTTCTTTAACTCCATTCGACAATTTCGAAAGTTTCAAAACGGATAATCTCCCATGTAAATGTTCATATATAAAAATAGCCAAATAAGAAAACCATATATATAGACATTATCTCTATGAGACTGGACAGCATAACCACAAAAAAAGCATCATAAGAAAATTTGTTCCATACAAAGATACATGTACAAGTTAAGCCTTATAGTTCAAAAAAAAAAAAAGATACATGTACAAGTGTATATATAAGTATAGGTATAGAAAAAGAGAGGGAACGAGTTAAAGAAGAAGAAACAAATAGATATAGCAATGCGAGATCTTTTTGACGTACCTGCGTCCACTTAGTAGCGTCCATGAACTTTGACAAAGAGAAAGGCAGAGAGAGAGAGCAAACAGAGAATGTTTTGGAGATTGTTTCTTGGACGATATGGCTCTATGCGTTAGCTTTCACTTTATAAATGAAGAAATAAAGGAGCAAAAAGGAAGAAGAAGAGAAGAAACCTGCAAAAGTAAAATTTAATATCAAAAAGCAAAGTACAGTTTGTTGTTTCTCACTAGTGATAATAATAATGTCTCATGGCCTCCGTCTGTAGTTCTTTTCTGATCCCTCTTATGTATTTTAAAAAGGAAAAACCGACTAAATATTTATCTATTTATTTTAATTGGTTGGCTCAATAAAATTTAGTGATTATATATATTCTTAATATGGAGTACGATTCAAGTAAATACATGGAGCATTCTCTTTTGATATCCCTTTACAGGGCTATTTTGAATGAGCTAAGAACATATGCAATGGTGTACTCCACCATGGAGTCCTTAGGATTAGTTTAGTATTTTTTTTTTTTTGAATAGTTAAGGATTCGAATCAAAACAGGTCGTCCAATGGTGAATCCGACGATGGAGTTCTTAGAATTAAAAAAGAAAAATTTAAAATAATTTTATTTTGAAATTGAAATTGAAATTTTATTAATTGCATGATTAAAAACAAAGATACAATGATTAAATATAGAGATACACTAATTATTAATCTTCATCACTAAATTTGTTCCAAATATTTTCGATTAAATCGTTCATGCACACGCTTATCACGGAGATCATTCCGAGTGGGAAACATATTATTCAGATTTGTTGGCATCTCGGTTTCCACCTGTGAACTTCTAATGACGTTACCTTCTTCAAATTCTGAAATATCGTACCCTATGTATCCATCTCGTTCATTTTCAACTATCATATTGTGTAGTATGATACATGCTCTCATTATCTTCCCTATCTTTTCCTTTTCCAATGTTTTGACCGAGTTTCTCATAATCGCAAATCGAGCTTGCAATACTCCAAAAGCCCGCTCCACATCTTTTCTTGTTGCTTCTTGATGTTTAGCAAATAACTCTTGTTTAAGACATTGAGGGGAGTGTGATAGATTGGATAAATGTTGACCATTTTGGATATATACCGTCTGTGAGGTAATATGCCAACTTATACGTGTGTTCGTTGACCACGTACCTTACCTTTGGAGCTCGACCTTCTAAAATATCATCAAACACAGGAGACCGATCGAGGACATTGATATCATTTAAGGTACCGGGAAGACCAAAAAATGCATGCCATATCCAAAGATCTTGAGAAGCGACAGCCTCTAAAACAATTGTCGGTTTTCCTGATCCACGTGCATACTGTCCTTTCCAAGCAGTTGGGCAATTCTTCCACTCCCAATGCATACAGTCAATGTTCCGGACCATTCCAGGAAACCCGCATTTCTCTCCAATATCAAGTAGTCGTTGAAGATCATCTGCTGTGGGTCGTCGTAGATACTCATCTTCGAATAACTGGAATATCCCATCAGTGAACTTATGTAAACACACAAGTGCTGTGTTCGCACCAAGACGGTGATACTCGTCAACTGTGTCAGCAGCAGAACCATAAGCAAGCTGACGAATTGCTGCCGTACATTTTTGTAGTGAAGAAAGACCAAACCTCCCAGTAGCATCTCGTCTCTGTTGAAAGAACGGAACGTTCTCTGAGGCCATGGATAATACGCATGAATAAATCCTTATTCATGCGGAAACGTCGTGCTGAGAATGTCGACTCATCGCTGAAGTAGTCATTCCATAAACTGTGGTGTCCTGCTTCACGTTCTCGTTCAATATAAGCACGTCTATTTTGCTTACTTGTTTGAGCCTCCACTATGTCTAAATCGATGAAAAATACTCCTCGAGAGTTCGATTTACCTTCGTGGAGCCGATGGAGAGAAATCGCCATCGTATCGCCTTCTCCTCTCGAGAGCTTTTTTTTCCTTTCTATCGGGAAATGAATTGTTTTTTTACGAAGTAACCCGATTTCGACCGAACCGAAATGAGCGAGAGCACGCCACGTGTGCTAAGGATCAGCCTCTTAAATCTCTTCCCGACGGACCAATCCTTGCCAAAATTTGGAAAAAAATGATTATTATATTCTAATAATCCTAAGGATTAGTGCTAAGAGGTCTTCATGAACCTCCGTTGCACATGGTCTAATGAGTTTGCTATATCCCAAAAACTCTATTTGAATGCATGCAGTTCTTTTCAGTTTTACCACTTTTTCACTAAACCGTTGCTCGTTTTTCTTGTACCTTTTCAGATTTTTACATCGTCCTTTTCTCTTTGTCGTGGAATGCGGATGGATTGTACTTTGTAATAATATTGTTTGTATTTTTCCATCAACTATTCGTAGTAATACTATATAGTATAAAAGGAAAGGAAAATAAATTATTGAGTTTTATATCTTTATAGTCATGTATACTATTCCCGCCCACCCATTTTGGGATTTTGTATTATCCTTTCTAGCTTACGATCCGTCTATTCAAAATCATTACGCGGTATAAGTAATACCATGACTACATGTTTGTATCGTGCTTGACTTTACAAATAGTTGCTATAATTACTCTATAATTCATATATGCTTTTCGTTTAAGCTTTTATATAAAGTATTAGATTTTATACTCGCGCTACGCGCGAGTCTGTTTTAATAATTTAGTTTAATTAAAATAACTTAAAACCAAAATATTAATTGAGTAATATAATTTTCTTATTTAAATATAATCTTTAATTTAGTATTTATGTTTTCTTATAATTATGTTATCTTATTAGCTATTTAGTTATTTGTATTCGTAAATATAATAATTATGTTTCTAAACATATTCATATTTTTTGGAAATATTAATTTATATTTTAAAATATTAAATAGATTTCTCAATACATGTAAACTTTTAACACGTTATAATATTTTCATCATACATTTTTTATATCTTTTTTAAACAAAATAAAAGATTAAACTTCAGCATAATATATAATTTTGCTCTGTACTCA
>CAKOAT010412932.1:70713-87086 GCA_932364175.1 Eruca vesicaria subsp. sativa | reverse complement strand
TAAAATGTTAATATTTATTTTGTTAGCTAAGTTATATATGGAATATTAATTTCGTTTTTAATATAATTTGGAAACAATGACATTTTATAAAAATAATAAACTAATATAATGATGTGTCATTATACGATTGGAGGACTTAAATCCTACGTGGACGTCCTCAATGGCTTATAGCCTCAACTTTTATATAGTATAGATTATATACATGTTGAATGTCATTAGGGAGTATGGATTAATTATTCTACGAACGTGATACTTTATGTTATCTTGTTATGTTATTTCGAGGAATAAAGGGACACGAAATTTTCAACCTTTATTTCAATCGTGATCTGCTTTTCGTAAAAGGACCATAATATATTACACCACACATGGCTATATAAAGTTATTATGGTTTTATTCTCAGATCGGTAAAGCAATAACAAACGTCGCGTTAATCAGATAATTATAATAAAGGTTTTGTAAAAAGCACATAAACTGAAAAAAAAACTTTTCAAACAGACAACACTGCACGAGATATAGAAAACCCTTTGTCTAAAGAAAAGCAATGCACGAGTTATAATGTTACACAGCTAGCTTTTGCGTTGATAAATAAGCATTCTAAAAATATTAAATCACGTGTTAATAAGACGTAACTATCCAACGTGCGATTTCTTTTACAAAATTAATAAAATTACAGATTTCTGTAGTATGCGGAATTGATTCGATCATACCATTTATAATTGGCATCACAATGTAGTCGTTTTCATATTGAGACAACAAATTTCTTTCAAAAAGAAAAGTTAATCGTAGAAGATAAGTAATAGTTTGGTTAAATAGCTTAACAGAAAACACATTGGTTACATAAGTTAAAACCAAAAAAAACTTGGTTATTTTATTTTTTTGGAAAATAATGTTTGTTATCTATGCATATAATTCAGAAGATGAGGGTTGGAGAGGAATTACGGAAGGACCGACAGGAAGCGACAAAAGGAATTGGGTGGGGCCAGTTTTGGGGCGTGATTGAATTATTTAGCTTTTTATAGGGACTGTTTCTTTGATTAAACCCTGTCTTTGCTGAGCATGACACATGTCATAACTACCCAAACACCCTCTCCCACACAATAATGTCTTCTCTCAATATATTGTGTCGTTTTGTGGATGCTAGCTATTTTGATATCTTCCGGCCCATTATAATATTCAGCCCATTCATATAATGGGCTTAAGAAGAACTTGTTATTACATTGGTAATATATTCAATTTTCTTGTTCATAATTCAGTTTTTGTCTAGTTCTTTTTACTGCCCTAGTGTTTTTGGAAGTAATAATAACCAGCTTAACATTCAGATGATCACATTGAATAGAAAAAATGATTTAAAAATCGTAGCCACCGAACTTGGAAACTATAAAAAAAAAGTAATTTATTGGACCGCTTTGATGCAATGATGATATTTTGATCGCATCAGGAAGAATCACATCTTAGCCACTAATTATGCATTATTATGCCATTCTTTGTGCCCCCACAACACTTTAACGCAACATGTGGTAAATCTATTGAGCAACCATGCATTCCAATCCAGCTCGATCATTGAAAAGTGAACTTCGAAATCCGATAGTTGGTTTTATTGGTCCAGTACCAATAAAACACAGATAAGTACTTGGTCCACCACACAAGTATCACTAATTCACTATAGTAATGGTAGTCTAGTGACAATTTATGAAAACATCATCTCTTTTCAGCTTATTCTTCTTCCATGGAATTTCCTGCAAAACCAAAGAAGATACAAACATGGATATATATGTGACATATCTCTATATTTTCATGACAAGACAGGGCAACATTTACAGACATAAAATAGAAAGATATTAAAGGTTACTTTACCCATAAGTAACACCTAGCGACGTCAGAGAGACAATGGAGGCTACTTGCTGTCCTTTTGATCTTCTTATCATCTCCATTGTCAGCTGAAAGTGCAAAACTACACTTTCCGGTCACGTCATCATCATCAGCTCTATCTTTCTTCCACCGGAACCACCGTTTCAACGCGGCGGCTAGATGATGAGGATGATCCGAAGCCAGATGCATTTTCGTAACTTCATCAGGAAGGAGCAGTCTCGGAGGCAAATGAAGACGCTTGGGGCAATCATGAGGAGCTCCTCGAAGAAGAAGAGTATGGTGTTTAGGCTTGCCAGGTTCTTCTTCCCAAGAGAAAGGAACCGAAGCACGAGAGTGTGATAAATCATCAGGGGAAGACAAGAGTGATAGTGACACGTGATGACTTATCACTGGTGATGATATGTACTGTAGTTTTCTAGATTTCGCCGCCGAGACAAGTTGAAGTTTGGATGTTAATATCATCTCCTCTTCCTCATCGTCTTCCTGTATCTCGGTACTCATAATCACAACTTTCTTGTTGCTGCTTATGATCGTTCTAGGATGAAGATGACAAATGTATTCTTAAATAAACGTAGGTAGTTATTATTCATGATCTAACCCAACTACTAGGTATTGTTGACATTACAAGTGTATAATATCTTAAAATCTGAAAGTCAAACCATAATCGTTTGTTGAGGAAGATTAGTCAGAATAAATTCACCTCAAATCCACAACCACAACTATAAACTTATGTACTTTGTGTCTTTTGGGCTACAATAGGCCGGTCTATATTGGCTTACTTGGTTTTGAAAAAAATGGAAGTTAATACATAAACAGCGAACCGACCCATCAGCCATATTGCTTAAAGTCAAAGACACATGAAAGACTATATATACACAGATTGAAAAATCATGAGTCTATAGAGACCATTACGACCAGGTCGCCGGGTAACAGCTGAACTCTCACAGCTAGTGACGTTGATCACTCCATCAAGACGATTGCTAATCCATGCTTTCTTCATTCTCTAACGACGAAGAACTCTTCATTTTCCTTGTCATTTTCTTAACCTCATCGTTCAAATATATAAAAACTATTGTTTCTACTATTGAGTACAAACTCACCGAGCTTACTTACCACAATGGCACTGTTCATTTGTATGTTTTATCCACATGTTCCATCTGGGTGTTGTTCGTTTATATATTTTGTCTATGCTTCTTATTTTTTTTAACATACATCTCCATCCAGATAAATTTATTAATAAAAAGACTAAAATATATTTGTGTTTATATATTTTGGTAGGAAAATACCGTTTACGATTTTGGCGAAAAATGCATTTTTATAATTTTAGCTGAAAAATATATTTTTACATTTTTGGCGGAAAGCTGCATTTTCAGAATTTTTGACTGAAAACTGCATTTTACGGTTGTGGAATATTGCGTTTTAAAATTTTTTATGGGAAAGTGCGTTTTCATTTTAACGGAAAGTGCTTTTTTACAGTTTTGGCGGAAAAGTGTGCTTTTACGACTTTGGCCGAAAAGTACATTTTTGTGGTTTTGACGGAAAATTGTTTTGGAGAAAAAGTGCATTTTACGAGTTTGGCTAAAAGATGCATTTTTGTGGTTTTGGCATAAAATATTTTTTGTGATTTTGGTGGAAACCCATGTTTTTGATGAAAAAGTGTGTTTTCATAGTTTGGTGATAAAATATTTTTGTAATGGTTTTAATGGGAAAATACGTTTTTTGCGGTTTTGACAAAAAAATGTGTTTTTAACAAAAATCATTTTTTGCGGTTTTGGTGGAAAATGATTTTTTTCTTTTGCTTTTGGCGCGAAAATGCTTTTTTGCAGTTTTGGTGGATATGTGTTTTTGACAAAAATGTGCGTTTTGCTATGCGGAAATATTTTCATGGTTTTAGCTGGAAATTGTATTTTGGCATAAATGCGTTTTTAGAATTATGACGGGAAAAATGTGTTTTGCGATTTTAGCACAAAAATACGTTTTGGTAGAAAATATGTTTTTCGCTTTATGTGTGTTTTGCGATTTTGGTGAAAAAGTGCATTTTAACTATTTTTGTGAGAAAGTCTATTTTTAAGATTTTGACAAAAAAAATTATTTTTACGTTTTTGTCGATAAGTGCAGTTTTATGAGTTTAGCCAAAAAATTGCATTTTTATGGAACTATGTTTTTAGGGAAAAATACATTTTTACGATTTTGGTTTACAAAATATTTTTGTGGTTCTGGCAAGAAAATATATTTTTCGATTTTGACAAAAAAATGTATTTGCAAAATATTGTGAATTTTTGTTTGAAAATAATATTTTGATTTTTAAAAAATTGTTTCTGTAATTTATTATTTTGGACTGAACTAGATATGTCTATATATCAAGATGCACCATCATGACTCACCCTCTTTTGGATGGGAATTTGAGATGAGTTTCTAAAAAGTGATCTATCTAGATATAGAACATCGATTTGCGATCCATGGTGGTGAGCAACCTATGTCTTTTTTCTTATGGGTTTTGAAATGGTTAAGAGCTCCTCACGATAGTTTAGCTGGGCTTAAGCCCATATATAGGCGATAAACATGTGATTAGTTATCAATAAAACGTATCAAAACAGTAACAAATTTAAAAAAAGAAAAAAGACGAATGAGGTTCCACCATTTATCAAAAACCTGTATACACTGTTACTAAAATCTGCACTTATCATTTAGAAGTTTACCTATAATTGTCTTCCACTAAACCTGTATAAACATGTGATTAGTTACTAAACTAGCTCACCCGAGTTCCTGATATACATGATTCATCTCACTTACCTAGTTTCATATATGGACCAGTAGTTATTTTAGTATTAGTTAGTTTCAAAACTAAATTCCATGCATCGTCTTCACAATCGTGATTTTTTTTTTTTTTTTTTGAACATTAACACAATCGTGATTTACCACCAGATAAAACTTACTTGGAATACTAGGAGCTATTTTTATGTATTTTCTGTAATTTAACATTTTTTGTAATCACATACAATACATTATAGATATATAGTCTCGGTACGGTGCATTTGATATGGATGTATTTTCTTTTTCTTTTTATTTTTTTATTTTTTTTATTTTATATGGATGTAAATAGAAACATACATCGTAAACGACACGACTTATCGTTAATATAGGGGGAACATACACTTTTGTTGCTTTCTCTCCATGTGAGTCATGTGAGAGACTGTAGACTTTAGATGTACATTATTGGTCTTGCGTGTATGAAGAAGCAATGTTTATTTTGGGAACTGAAACAAAATAATTAATTAGTAAACAAAATTTTTGAACAAAAAAATAATAATTAGTAACTAAGAACTGATTAATAATCAGAAAAGAAAAAAACATCATCGATGGAGAAAAAAAAAACATCGATGGCGATATGAGATATATACAGACAAAGTGCGGCACATGGACAGATATGGTAAAAATAAGAGTATTTGCACCCACTGAACTAGCCACCAGTTAAATATCCACTATTCCACTCCTTTCACGGTGGAGACTCTACCCAATATCAGATACAAGCACCGGAACCTTCGGTGATCCCAGAGATTTCACGGTGTTATCTTCCAGATCGATCTAACATTATGTTGAACATGTTGGTGTCTGTGACTCAACAGTAAAAAGAGAAAGAAGCTGCTCTACAAAAACAAAAATCAAAGAAGAATAAAAAAAGTGGGACAATAATAATTAAAGTAAAGTAAAGCTTTCACGTTCACACACGAGTATCATTTGCCTTTATATATTTTGCCATCTATCTTCTACATTTCAAAGTCACACTTGACATTACATACAACCTTTACTCTTTTTTATTCACGATGGGACAAAACGTCCCAAACACCGTCATCTTCTCGGCGGCTATTCTCTTTTTATCTTTCTCCTCCGCCTCTTCCTCTTCTCAATACAACACACTCGTCGTCAACACTCTCCCTTCCTCCTCCCAAATCTTCTCATCTCCCGAGCCCGAATCCTTGACCTCTGTATCCGACTCCACCACAACTTCACTCACCGTCCATCTATCCCACGTCGATGCTCTCTCTTCCTTCTCCGACGCATCTCCCTCAGAGCTCTTCAACCTCCGTCTACAAAGAGACTCTCTCCGCGTCAAGTCCCTGACCAACCTCGCCGCCGCATCCACCGGCAAGAACACTACGAGAAGAAGAACTCCACGCTCACCCGGTGGGATCAGCGGCGCTGTTATCTCCGGTCTTTCACAAGGAAGCGGCGAGTATTTCTTGAGGTTAGGCGTTGGAACTCCGGCGAGTAACGTTTACATGGTCCTCGACACAGGAAGCGACGTCGTTTGGCTACAATGCTCTCCATGCAAAGTATGTTACAACCAGTCCGACCCGATGTTCGACCCGGCTAAGTCAAAGACATTTGCCACAGTCCCATGTGGGTCCACTCTCTGTCGGAGACTAGAAGAGTCGTCTTCGGAATGTGTCAGCCGTAGAAGCAAGACGTGTCTCTACCAAGTCTCCTACGGTGACGGATCTTTCACCATGGGAGATTTCTCCACCGAAACGCTGACGTTTCACGGCGCACGTGTCGATCACGTGGCGTTAGGATGCGGTCACGATAACGAAGGTTTGTTCGTTGGCGCGGCTGGGCTGTTGGGCCTGGGCCGCGGAGGATTATCTTTTCCATCTCAGACGAAAAAACGTTATAACGGTAAATTCTCTTACTGTTTGGTTGACCGTACGAGTCCCGGTTCTGCTTCCAAACCACCGTCAACTATTATCTTCGGAAACGACGCCGTTCCAAGAACCTCTGTTTTCACGCCGTTATTAACAAACCCGAAGGTCGACACGTTTTACTATCTTCAGCTTCTTGGAATCAGCGTTGGTGGTTCTCGCGTTAGCGGCGTTTCCGAGTCGCTGTTTAAGCTTGACACCACCGGTAACGGCGGCGTTATTATAGATTCCGGTACTTCGGTTACTCGGCTGACTCAACGAGCTTACGTGGCGTTTAGAAATGCGTTTCTTCTCGGAGCGACGAGGTTGAAACGTGCTCCGTCGTATTCTCTGTTCGACACGTGTTTCGATCTCTCTGGGATGAAGACGGTGAATGTTCCGACGGTGGTGTTTCATTTTGGCGGAGGAGATGTTTCGCTTCCGGCGAGTAATTATCTTATTCCGGTGAACAGTCAAGGACGGTTCTGTTTTGCTTTCGCCGGAACAATGGGGAGTTTGTCGATAATTGGGAACATACAGCAACAGGGTTTGCGTGTGGCTTACGACTTAGTCGGGTCACGGGTCGGGTTTATGTCTGGAGCTTGTTAGGTTTTGTGTCTGAGTTGACTGATATATTATTCACAAAGAACAATTTATAAAATAAGCTATTTATCCTTATTTGTCATCTCCACGACATCATCTCCATTACTTATTCACCAATCATTAATGATGATTTCATGATGGACCATTGTTTACCTGAATCTGTGACATGAGTGGAGGAGAAATTACCGGATGATTTGATTTAAATGTGTGTTTTACATTAAATTAAAGCAAAGAGAAGTAAATCTTAAGTGTAATGTTTTCTTGAAATTTCTATTATTACCATCAAAGTCTTGTACATCTTTTGACAAATTAAAACATCTTGAAATTTTCTAACTTACTGTATAGCACTTGGTCATATATTGAGAGTTGAGACACTGCAATTAATCCCAAAACATGTAAAGCCTCTTAACTTTATAAAAGTTATCGGCACCACCATTCAGAAGCTTGCCTCAACACTGCAATTAATCCAAAAACATGTAAAGTCTCCTTATAAAAGTTATCTACAGCACCATTTATTTGCACTGCAATGAATCCAAAAACATGTAAAGTCTCTTTATAAAAGTTATCCGCACCACCACTTAGAAGCTTACCTCAATTGTCAACCACTAGACTAGCTCACCCGAATTCTTAATACTTTCAACTTACATAATTTCATACATGTGACCACTAGGTTTATTAAAACTAATTAGTTTCACGTGAATCTTCTTCACAGTCTTGCTTTCACAACTAGACACGACTTATTTGGATAACTACTAGCTATATTTGTTAATGTTTCTACGTGATTCATCCTTTTTGCTTAGTACTCAAACGCAATGCATTATACATATATATAGCATCAGCAGGGTCCGGTGTATCTCGATATTTTTCTATGGTAGATATGCATCGTACATGACACGTCGTATCGTTAACATAGGGTGGACAAAGACTCTTGTTGTTTTCTCTCCATGTGAGTGAGAGAGTGTAGATAGATTGTGGCAGTTCTTTGGTCTTATGTGTAAGAAGCATTGTATATTTTGGCAAAAAAACATTTTCCTCAGAAGTAAAGAAATCAATAATAATGATTAATAATCAGAAAATGAGATTTAAAAATCTTCGTCCATGACGATCCAGAGACAAAGTGGGTCAAAATAATGCAGCCACCGAACGCGCCACCAGTTTCATACCCACTACTCACTCTTTTCCCACTCTTTCCTCCGCAAATATCTCCTCTCACTCACTTGCGCTTATAGTGGAGATATGATCACTTGCACTTCAAAAATTTTCATGAATATTAAAATATCGATACTGTCAGATAATTTTAAATGGACGACAACTGTCCGTAACATGATGACAATCTCCATTTCCAATTTATTCCGAGACAAATGTCTTGTTAGATATAAGAAAATGACTCGACATAGTAGTACACTAGTACAATCGAATCTATGTCATATCTGCACGTGACATATCGGCCAAACGAAGAGAATAAACGAGTCCAAACAACTCCATTTATGTATTTATTTCCTAATTTTATCTCAGTTTATGATTTACAAAAAGCCCGATTGACTAATATGTTGATATACGGCCCATAACAAAACAATAGGCCCATATACAAAACAATCTTCTCCTTTTACGACAACTCAAACTATATTCAGATCATATTTCCTCGACCCATTACCATACAGCAACCCCCAATGCTTCTCCACAGTAGCACCAGTCTTCTGATCCTCATCAAACAAAGCAAAGAGATACACAGTAACCTTCCTCTCCCTTCTCCTCAAATGCTCAACCAACCGCTGATTAAAAACCCTAGCGTTCTCCAAACTAGCCGCCACTTCACCACGATCCCCACTCGACGGCCAACCAATCTCCGAAACAACCACCGGAACCTTCGGCAACCCCAGAGCCTTCACAGCAGAGTCCACCGAGTCCATCATTATATCGAACAAGTTAGTATACGCGACTCCACTGTACGGATCTCTGTACATCCTCCGCTTATTATTAGACCCGTTCTGAAACAGAGCGAAGTCTAACGGAATCGAAGGGAAAGATTGCTTGTACGCCAAGTAAGGGTAGACATTCACCATGAGAGGAGCCTTCGTCCTCAGCAAAAACCTCACAAGCGGTCTCATCACCGTCTCACCGAACGATCCATGAAACCTCGCGGTGGAGGGAGGGAAACGGCGCGAGAGGATGGCGAGGGAGTGAGTGGTTGTGACTTTGATCTTCTTGTGGAGTCTGTAGCGTTTGATGGCTCGGTGGACGTTGACGATGGCGGGGAGTAAGTGCGGTGAGAATTGAGGGAGGAGGGAGACTTCGTTGCCGACGGAGATGGAGGTGATGATGGTGGATTTGTGGTAGGGTAAGATGGAGGTTCGGATGAGTGAGTCGGCTTCGGAGAGGTTGGTGGAGAGGAGAGGGATGTTTTTGTTGGGGATGCAGAGGGAGAGGGAGATGCCTGTGTTGGCGAAGGAGGTTGTGATTCTTGGATCCATGTCGAAGGTTTTGACGTGTTTGAGGGAGAGGGAGGTTACGAGGGATGGGATTGTTTCTGGTGGTGGGAGGTTTGTGCCGTAACGGCCGTAGTTGATTCCGATCTCTGGAGCTGGATTTAAAGAAGCGTGAAAAAGACGATCAAGAAACTCACTTAGAGTGTAACAGAAGATCTTTCTATCGAATTTTCCAGGAAAAGTCATTGGAAAACGATCAAGAAACAAGCGAAAAAGCTTAGTAGAAGAATTATCTATCAGTTTTCTCGCGATTCGTAAAAGAATGTAAAGATTACCTCCGAGATTTGAGCTGTATTGTCCGTAGTTGGTTCCGATTCCTGGACCTGGAAAAAGAATCGAGAAAGTGAAGGAAAATGAGAGAAAGAGGATGAACATGGAAACTGAACATTGTTTGATTCGATTTCCTCGGGAAATCATAATAGAATCACCAGATTTTTTTACCTCCAAGAGATGGAATCTCGGAGGAAGAATCCATTGAGGTGAACAGGAGGAAGAGAATCCAGAAAGTGTATTGCGTCGGCGTCTTCATCATCATCAAGAATAGTCTCTCTGTTTTTCGTTTTCTCAGACTGGGTTTAGTGATGATTTTGGTGGGAATATCTGTAACTGACTAACTATATAAACGACCTTTAACGTAAATTACATAGACACCCTTCAAGTCTGGTGCACGGAGTTTTTAAACTTGGGGATAAATACGTGATTTCGTTGAATGGGAGAACCAAGTAAACCGACTATCCCAATAAAAAACAGATAAATTAAACCAACAAATTGGAAACGAGGGGCAAATAAGTCAATTCTCAACCAAGTAAACCGACTCGCACAGAGGAAACAAATATTAAACCAACACAAATCGGAATATTCATCTTTTAGGTTTTTTTTCTTCTCTTCGTCCCTATTCAGAAACTAGAGAAAGGAGAATTGTGAATTTTCGATCTCCGGAGATGGAAGTAAGAGACGACGGCGGAGGAAAAGTGATTGGGTTGATAGAGAAAGCTACCAAATCATCCGCGCAAGAGGTTGACCCCAGGCTCCTCAAGGCGATCAAATCAACTCTTCGTTATTCCGATTCGGAGGTCCGAGTCGCTGCCAAAACCCTAATGGAGCTCATGAAACATAAACACTCTCAGGTTTCATTCTTTTACATCCGGACTCGTTTGAAATTGTCTAATTCTGCAAAAAGATTTGAACTTTTTTCTTCACATTGATGTTCTGATCAGAGTTTATCTGGCAGGTTCGATTATTAACGCTTCTCATCATCGACGAGCTTTTCATGAGATCAAAGCTCTTTAGAACACTAATAGTTGAGAAGTTTGATAACCTCTTGAGTCTAAGCGTTGGGTTTAGAACCAGCCTACCTCTTCCTGCGCCACCAGCTGTTGCCACAGTCTTGCGTACAAAAGCTATTGAGTTCTTGGAGAAGTGGAATTTGTCGTTTGGGTTACACTACAAGGAGATTAGGCTTGGTTTTGATCACCTTAAGAACACCCTCAAGCTCAAGTTCCCTGATTTACAGGCAAACGCTGCACGGAGACAGAGAGAGAGGCTTGAGAGAGAGATGAAGACTAAGGAGATTTTGAGAAGCAAGTTTGAGTCTTTGAGAGATGGGTTTGGAGTCTTGAAAGGTGAGATTGAGGAGACGGTAAAGGAGATCAAGGAGGGTTTGGAGATTGTTCAGTGGAGAGGGGATGACGGTGTTCCACTTGCGATTTTGGATGAGGAAGATTATGAGGAGATTCGTTGTTCTCATCTGAGGCAGATTCGTATGGATTCGTTGAAGCAGTCGGATAAGGTTGAGGAGACTAGTGAAAATAGAGTGGTGTTTGATGTGTTGAGGGAACAGGGGAAGCTTCTGATGAAGAAGCATTTGGTATCGGTTCAAGAAGGGATCTCTCTTCTCATCAAGGTTGATGTAAGTGATAACAGGACCAGAGATTCCATGTTGAAAGAGTTGATTGATATTAGGAATGACATATTAGCAACTGAGAAGAAATGTGAGGAAGCTGGTTTTGTAATCTCAAGAATAATTGACACTCCGGAGAAAGAAGAAGATGAAGATGAAGATATCTGGGAGGACGATGATGGCAAGGTGGGAACTGATCCAGTCAAAAACGTGGCTCCTTTGGCGAGAGTTCAGAACGGTGAGGGTTCGTCCTTACAATCACCAAGTGCAGCAAATAGGTCTACATTAGAATCTACCTCAAACAAAGCGCCGAGCACTAAAATGGTTAGAAGAAGTGGTGACCCTCTTAGAGATAAGCTAATTTCTGAAGCGCCTATTATGAATTGGGGATCACAGTTGAGTAGCTGGGACTCAACTACGGAAGTTCGAGCTAACCACCGAGGCTTAGAGCTAGAAAGCCACTGGGGCAGGGTGGATCAAGATGCTGTGATTCCAGCAGATAAAATAGCAGAACTGAATCTTCAGGCAAGTGTTTATAGAGAAGAGAGAACAGAGATACCTCCATGCCATGCTCCTCTGAAGAAAGGTGCTCTTTGCCAGAGAAGAGACCTACGAGCCTGCCCCTTTCATGGACCCATTGTACCTAGGGATGATGAAGGAAACCCCATAATCATAGAGGAGAGTCAAAACAAAACCTCTTCAACTACAGAGATCAACCAGGAGGACGTGTCTATGGATGAAACAACTTCAGATTCTGATCCTAATCAATTAGCTAGGAAAATAGCGAAACAAGCTCTGAAGAATATCAGGGAGCAAGACAAAGAAGAGTTAAGGAAAAGAGCAAAGCGGGCAAAGCATGCTAAGGTTAAGGAACATAATTTTTCAGTCCTCCGTGATGCTGCTATGGCCTCAACTTCTAAATCAGCTGTTATCGATGAGGAGTTTGATAGAGTTTTTGCTGAAAGAAAGAACAAGAAACAAACCTTTTCCTTGGGACGCCGTAAGAAAACAACTGCTAAAGATAGAATATCAGAGAGACTGCTTAGTAACCGGGCAAAAGGTACTAAACCAAAGCAGATGCCTCAGGGCAATGATGATGAGAAGTACCGGGAAACATCGGCTAACCAGTGGTAAATGGTAACCCATAAACTAAACTCTTCGTAGGTTAGTAGTCATTCTCTGATCTTGAAAGGCCATAAATTTGATTCTGTTATGCATGAATAATCAGATTCTATAATGATTGATCTCTGTGTTACCGAAACAAAACTTGTGTAGAAACAGTTCTTATGTCAGATCTTAGATTCTCTGGAGCTTTTTCTTTTCTCAGACAAGATCCCAACAGGAAGAGGATTGTACAACGACATGTTCTGTTTAAAAGTAATGACAGATCATGAAAGCTGGATCGTTGTTGTTTGCTTTCTCCTTTATGTGTTGTGTCTTTAAGGATGATCACTATCATCATGAGACCACTTATTATTGGAATAATTTTCACTCATCCTTAAAGAAAATGTGAGTTTGCTTGAGATGAAGAAGAGTAAAATGTTCTTTTTACATTATCATTAGTCTTTTAAGTGGCTTTCAACCCAAGCGACATTCCATTAGAGTCTTATCTCTCGAGTTCATATTCTTAACGTCTAAAAGTTATTTAAGTTGATCGATTTCTTTTAAGTTTTATAAAAAGTAAAAAGTAAGATGAGTAATATTATTGTTCGTGAGGCTTTGAAGTTTAATTTAGTGGCTAACTTACGTTTTTAACATTCATTTCTTATATTATTTCGAATTCTAAAATTATTACATTGATGATTTTACATTCAACAGTTCTATTTAGTAGACTTCTACAAATCATCAATTTTACGTTATTTTTGAGTATCGAGAATTAGAAGTTTTACCACAAATCTTACTGGATGTAAACAGAAAAACTTATCATAAATGCAATCATTTGCACCATGTACATGTTTTTAGCCCCATCTTTACTGGACCATGCCCCTTTTATCATGGAGTAATTTTAAATACAAACAAATAGTTTAACATTTTTTTTTTTTGATCAAACAAATAGTTTAACATTTAATTATAAAAAACGAAGAAATCATTGAGTAAGAAGATATTATTATTAAATGATTATTTCTACTCATATAAATCAAAGTTTCCCAAATAACATTCTCTCTAAATACAACACAGACGCCTCCCTGAGTAATCCTGACCGTCCGATTTCAAATCAGCGTAAGCCTGTACATTTGACGGCAACTCTCTCTTCTCTCAATGAAGAAAGGCATCTCTCTTTCTTCAAAATCAACACTTCACGAAGGTTGTTGACCTGCTTCGTTGGCGTTTCAATCCACCGGATTCGATCTTCGTCTCGATCGGAGATTAATAAAGTTTCCACCTTTCGATGGATTTGGATAGCATGGACTGTTCTTCAACCATAGATGTCACAGATGATGAAGAGATCCACCAAGATCGCCATTCCTACGCATCGGTTTCGAAGCATCATAGTAATAACAGCAACGCGAATGCTGCTTCTGGTCTT
The DNA here is from genome assembly GCA_932364175.1 of Eruca vesicaria subsp. sativa. Lineage (NCBI taxonomy): Eukaryota > Viridiplantae > Streptophyta > Magnoliopsida > Brassicales > Brassicaceae > Eruca > Eruca vesicaria. The sequence continues at coordinate 73,022 of CAKOAT010412932.1, read as the reverse complement.
CTTCCGACAACAACCAGTGTTCATGAGCTTCTGGAATGTCCTGTCTGCACCAATTCTATGTACCCTCCTATTCATCAGGTCTGTTTCAATCTCTTGTTGCCTGGATATTTGCTTTGTTGATTGGTTTTAGGGTTTTTTTGTGTGCTCCTTTTGAGAAACATTGCCAAAGCTATAAGCTTTTTTTTTTATTGTCTCTTTAGACAATTTTCGGACAAAACACTTAAACTATGGTCTGATACTCTGTTTAAATCTCTTGTTGTCTGAATTTTCCTGGCTTTTCAGTTCCGGATCTTTGCTCTGTTGATTGGTTTTAGGGTTTTTGTGTGCTCTCTTGAGAAAACATTTCCAAAGCTATAAGCTTTTTTTTACTGTCTCTTTGGAGAATTTTCGGACAAAACACTTACACTATGATTTGATACTCTGTTTCAATCTCTTGTTGTCTGAATTTGACCCTGCTTTTTCAATTCCCGGATCTTTGCTCTTTTGATTGGTTTTAGTGATTTTTTGCGTGCTCTCTTGAGAAACATTGCCAAAGCTATAAGCTTTTTGATTGTCTCTTGAGCGAATTTTCGGACAAAACAGTTACACTATGATTTGATACTCTGTTTAAATCTCTTTTAGTCTGAATTGGCCCTCTTTTCAGTTCCCGGATCTTTGCTCTATTGATTGGTTTTAGGGTTTTGAATATATGTATAAGCTTTTTGATTTTCTCTGATTTTGATTCTCCTGCAGTGTCACAATGGACATACTCTATGTTCAACTTGTAAGACTAGGGTTCACAATCGCTGCCCTACTTGTAGACAAGAGCTCGGTGATATCCGTTGCCTTGCACTCGAAAAAGTAGCCGAGTCTCTTGAGCTACCTTGCAAGTACATGTCGCTTGGATGTCCTGAGATATTCCCTTATTACAGTAAGCTCAAACACGAGACCGTGTGTAACTTCAGGCCGTATAACTGTCCTTATGCTGGTTCGGAGTGTTCTGTTATGGGTGATATCCCTTTCTTAGTTGCTCATCTAAGGGATGATCACAAGGTTGATATGCATTCTGGTTGTACTTTTAACCATCGTTATGTCAAATCTAATCCTCGTGAAGTCGAAAACGCCACGTGGATGTTAACTGTAAGTCCATTCATACCTCATTATCATCTATAAACTTAGTTATGTTTTGAGTTTATTTGAGTAGGATGAAGGCTGATGAGAGAGTTTTTTCAAATTTCGTTTTGGGGTTTCAAATTTTATGCATAAGTTTAGGAAAGGACACATATTATTGTACTAAGGTTTTTTCTTTTTGAATTAAATATAACATTCAATTCAAAAAAATGAAAAAAAAAACTTAGTTATGTCATTAGGCTTTCTAGTAAAAACTTTGACTTAATGATTTTTATCTACACTTGCTCTGAGTTCAAAACTCTATAGCTAAACTCTTTCTCTTTGAGACAATCGTTGTGTATCTTCCATCTCTCTACACATGTTCAGGAGTTGCTATACTATGACCATCTCATATGCTTATCAAAGTTTCTGTCTTTTGGTTTTGTTTCTGATCCAAAATCAGGTCTTTCACTGCTTTGGTCAATACTTCTGTCTCCACTTTGAGGCATTCCAGCTCGGTATGGCTCCGGTTTACATGGCCTTCCTGCGTTTCATGGGGGATGAAACAGAAGCTCGGAACTACAATTACAGTTTGGAAGTGGGAGGTTATGGTCGGAAGCTGATTTGGGAAGGAACACCGAGAAGTGTAAGAGACAGTCACAGGAAAGTTAGAGACAGTCATGATGGACTAATCATACAGAGGAACATGGCTCTCTTTTTCTCAGGTGGAGATAGGAAAGAGCTGAAACTGAGAGTCACTGGAAGAATCTGGAAAGAGCAGCAGCAAAGTGGTGAAGGTGGAGGAGGAGCTTGTATCCCAAACTTGTCTTAAAAGTTGATTTTTGAAACACATGCCGACTTGGATATGTGTCTGTAACCATGGTTCGTGGAAGTGTTTGTAATTAGGGCTTTCTCTGTGATCTCTAAATATAAACTTGGGTTGTTCTTTTTATCGCTTGTTCTCATGTCATGGATGGTTTAAATGGTTCATTACAGTATATCTGAAAATGTAAATGTTTAACTTCTTCTACACGTTGATCAATCACATTTATATAAGAAGTCAAATGATCATACTGTAGCATAGGTGTTGATATCAATCATATTTCGGGTTCAGTATCCTAGGCTCTCTAGTTTCATTTAGGGATGGGCGTTCGGGTACCCATTCGGGTTCGGTTCAGATCTATTCGGGTTTCGAGTTTTCGGGTTCACAAATATTAGCT
>CAKOAT010412932.1:49626-70613 GCA_932364175.1 Eruca vesicaria subsp. sativa | reverse complement strand
AATTTTAGACATGTATGTTTGACTATTTACATATATTTACAAGTATTTTGAACAACTACAACGTATTTTATATATATTGAATGTTTTTTATATATACATTAAATCTAAAAACAACTAATATATATAGGTATATAAATCTCTTTCGGATATATTCGGGTACCCGAAATACTTCGGTTTGGGTCGGGTTTGGTTTCGGTTCGTTAAATACCAAAATTTTGAACCCATTCGGATATTGAATCAATTTCGGTTCGGATTCGATACTACTTTTTCGGATCGGGTTTGGTTTGGTTCTTCGGATCCGGGTTTTTTGCCCAGCCCTAGTTTCATTTATATATGTTTTGATATCAGATAACTATACTTCGGGTTCAGACAGATTTCATCTCTCTACAAAACTAATTTTGGATTTAAAATTCATTGTGGGATCGGTTACATATCTAATTCATGTTCTTTTATCTTCGAATCAATTAAATATTCATGAAAAATTTAAATGCTTATTATAATATTAATTAATTTGTATTTCAATTCAATTAATTTTTATTTGGATATCCATTGAAGTTTAAATCGAGCTAGGATAATATCCAATATCCAACAAATGCTGCATTTTTACAGCTCGGTGGAGTATGGATTTTTTTTTGTTTTTGGTTTGGAGTAGGCAGTAGATTTTTTTCTTTTTTGGAAGCACTGTAGGCAGTAGTTGTGTGTAAACGACAACGTTTAGTCTCTGTACTCTGCTAAACCCAGCTCTGAGGTTTTTTGACATCTTCATTTCAAAAGGGATAATCCCTTTTCCACATCAATGGAGGTTCTTCTAAACTCAACTCTCCCAAACCACTTCTTCAATTTCCCATCTTTATCCTCCAATTCTAGCAAGAGAACCCAACATCGATTCAACTCACCCACCTCCAAATTCTCCTACCACCGCGCCTCAATCCTCCGAGTCTCGTCTCGTTTCGGAGAGCCCTCAAGACGACGTAACTCACTGAGGAAGAAGATCATCGGCGACGAGAGTTTCCGTATTCCTTCTGACCCAGGTCCGAAAACCCAAAACCTCGATCAAAATGATGACTTAGCCATAGAGTTAAGTAGTAAAGATAAGATTTTTCCGGATTCGAATTTGCTTAATGAGCTTGAAGATTGGGTTGCACGGTATAAGAAGGAAGCAGAGTATTGGGGGATTGGTTCCGATCCCATTTTCACAGTGTATAAAGATTCACTTGGGAAGGTAGAGAGAGTAGATGTTGATGAAGACGAAGTCTTTAGTAGAAGATCGTCTCTTGAGGGTTTGGAATCAGTGAGGGATAAGGTTGTGTATGCTAAGGAGTTAGCTGAACGGATGGAGAATGGAGAAGATGTTATACATAAGGATAGTTCTCTAGTTAAGTTTGTTTCTTCTTCTTCTTCTAATAAGGAAGAGGAGGTTAAGTTTGTTAGCTCAATACAAAACGCTGTTAGTCGTCTTGACTTAGTTCCTAAGTTGCCGGCGATTGGGAGAGCTGTTTTGTGTGGTTATATAGGGTTATGGTTGTTGAAGACTGTGTTTGTGTATAGGAAGAGGGATGTGGTTGAGTGTAGTGAGTTGGAGAAGGAGATGATGAGGAGAAAGATGAAAGCTTGGAAGGAGAAGGAAGTGGTTGAGAAAGGTGATGTGGAAGTTTTGCAAGAGGTGGAGAAGCCATTGGTGTTGTTTGAGAAGCCTAGGTTTGATCGTGAAGAGCTTATGAGTAGTATATCTAAAGTAAAGGGTTCAGAGAAGAGATTGGGAGTCTTGAATTCTAATGAGGTTGAGGGTGGTGAGTATGTGGAGTTTGATAATAAGATTCATGAAATCAAAGCAATGGCTAGACGAGCTAGGGAGATAGAAGCTGGTGTTGAACTTAATGAAAAGGAGAAGCAAGATGTGAACAAAGAAACGGGCGAGGATGAAGAAGGTATAAACATGCGGTCACAGAACAGTCTTCGACATAGTGAAGATGATGATGATAAAGATGAAAGCTTGGGGACTTGGACTGAAAGTGATAAAGAAAACACTGAACTTTCTAGTTTGAGTATTCCAGTGGTGAATGGTGCTCTGGTGGATTCTGGTTTTCCGAGTCATGACATTGCAGCATCTGAGGTAGAAAAGGTGAGTAATGAGGTACCACTAGCTCCTACGGACGGAATCATCCATCAATCTTCAGATGTTTCTAAGGATGAAATAAGTATGATGAAGAATAGCACTGGTCGCAAGTCAAGGGTCATACGGTCTGTTCGAGAGGCTAAAGAGTTCCTTTCAAGAAAAAGTGGTGAGGAAGAGTTTACTCAGAAGATGGCTCAAGACAGTGATGAAATCATCCCAAAGCAGAGTGATGAAAAGCGTAATCCAGCTAGAAGACGCAAATTGGTTGCCAAAAATGCAGGCAATGGAACGTTGAAATCTACGCTTGAGTCTATGTCTTCTGAACCGTTAGGCAAGGATGATCACGAGAAATTTTCAGAACCTGAGGATAGAGTAGATGCACCCGGTAAGCAAGGAAGTTCTGCAAACAAAATAGAAGAACGTGAAACAAAAAAATTCGAGTCAGTTGAAAGTTCTTCTCGTGATACTGAACATATAGAGACGGAACAACCATCAGGGAAGGAAAACTGGATGGAGAAAAACTACCATGAACTTGAACCTATTGCTGAGAAAATGAGAGCTGGGTTTAGAGATAACTACATGGCTGCAAGAGAGAAAGAAACTCAGGAGCCAGGTACTATTGCTGAAATTGCAGAAATTTACCGCAATCAGGATAACGATGAGCTTGAGTGGATGAAGGACGAAAAGCTAAGAGACATTGTCTTCCATGTTCGGGATAATGAGCTGGCTGGTAGAGATCCATTTCACTTGATTAATGCCGAAGACAAAGCTATGTTTTTGCAAGGCTTGGAGAAGAAAGTTGAAAAAGAAAATGAGAAACTGTCTCATTTGCATCAGTGGATTCACTCAAACGTTGAAAATCTCGACTATGGCATAGGTAATGACTATCACCTTGACTTGCAACAAGGTCGCTCATGTCTATATATGCTTATCATTATCTCACTTATATTCATTCCGCTTATCATTCAGATGGCATTAGTGTGTATGATCCGCCAGAGAAAGTCATACCGAGATGGAAAGGGCCTCCACTTGAGAAGAACCCTGAGTTTCTCAATAACTATAATGAGCAGCGAGAGGCATTGTTTTCTAAAAAGGCTGAGTCTCTGTCTCCTGTGAAAAAGGAAGAACAGAGCTCTCTTCAAGAAGCATCACAGTCTTCTTCCTCTGAGAACACTCTCACTTCTTCATCTGAAGTTACCTCAAGCCATCCCAAGATTGTTGTAGAAGGAAGTGACGGATCTGTTAAACCTGGGAAAAAGTCAGGAAAAGAGTTTTGGCAACACACGAAGAAATGGTCACCCGGGTTCTTGGAGTTGTACAATGCAGAGACTGATCCAGAAGTGAAAGCTGTTATGAGAGACATGGGAAAAGACTTGGACAGATGGATTACAGAAGACGAAATCAAAGACGTTGCTGATATAATGGAGAAGCTGCCAGAGAGGAACAAGGAGTTCATGGAAAAGAAACTCAACAAGGTCAAGAGAGAGATGGAGTTGTTTGGTCCTCAAGCAGTTTTGAGCAAATACCGCGAGTATGGAGAAGACAAGGAAGAAGATTATCTATGGTGGTTGGATCTTCCGCATGTACTGGTATGTTTTCCTTTAAAACATTTGAGAAACTCAAAGTCCTTCAAAAATATAATCTTCTTTTCGTCTGTTTCAGTGTCTTGAAATGTACACGGTTGATGAAAAAGGAGATCAACAAGTAGGGTTCTACACATTAGAAATGGCAAAAGATCTCGAGTTAGAACCGAAACCACATCATGTGATTGCTTTCGAGAACGCTGCAGACTGTAAAAACCTCTGTTACATTATTCAAGCTCATTTGGATATGCTTAGAACTGGAAACGTTTTCATTGTACCCCGCCCACCAAAGGTAAACAATTTCACTTTAGTAAGAAACTTTTAGTACATCTATTCTCTTGTCAATTTTAAAGTTGATATGTTTAACATATATACAGGATACATTTCGAGAAGCCAAGGCGAATGGGTTTGGTGTAACGGTTATTAGGAAAGGAGAACTAAAGTTGAATATAGATGAGCCATTAGAGGAAGTAGAGGAACAGATTTGTGAGATAGGAAGCAAGATGTATCATGATAAGATCATGGGAGAGCGATCTGTGGATATAAGCTCGTTGATGAAAGGTGTCTTTAACCTCAAGACTAAACCTAGCGGACCAAGAACAAAACGTTTGAAGCGGGCTCTGAAAAACTCTAACAAGGAAAGTAGCTGAGGAGCCAAGCCAAAGAGCCTACCAACATAAGTGAAAGCAGACTGATATTTCAGTGCCTTAAAAGAGAATTAAGTTTCTGTTTTCCAGGTTGTCTTGATTTTGTTCATCCTTTAAGTCTATATTGTTTTGTAGAAAGCATATCATAACAATGGAAGAACGGAACTATTTGAAACGATGTAGTGAAATGAAATGAAGCTCTCTCATTGTATATTCTAGAGATTACAAAAAATAAACATTTAAGTAAAAGCACCAGTTTTCTCTATTAGTGATCACAACATATGATACAAGCTCAGATCTTAGCCAAATCGATACTAAGCCGTACTCAAAGCAAATAGTTTTTCAGCTAATGCAGAACTTGCACCGTAAAACCAATCATAAAACTTATGAGTTAAGAAGATCTTAGGCAGAGACGAGATAGCCTTGGCAACAATAGCAGGCAATCACAATACCAACTAACGCTCCTGCAAGAACCTGTGAAGGAGTGTGACCGAGCAATTCTTTTAGCTTTCTTTGACTGATGGGATGTCCTTCGAACAAGTCCCTTATGATCAAGTTCAGTACCTGACATGATCAACAAAAACAACAGTCATAAACAAAATTACCACTTGGTACAATGCTCTTTCAAAACTCTTCATTCTCTTGGAATGTAATCAAAGATAAGACAAGTGATTCTAAAACCAAAAACAGCTATCACTAACATGTGCCTAATGTCCACAACTCCAGAAAATTATATTGTGCTCAACAATGTAAAACCCTATGCTCTGGAATCTTTCTTCGGAGCACAAAAGGTCACTGAAGAACCAAGAACACACAGCAACCTTAGCCTAAATTACCAAAGTTCCATATCTAGTGATGAATTTTGATTGTGAACATTAATGCAACAACCTCTCAAGTAAACCAAATTTTACATGAAGCATTCACAAGCACTTCAAGAACCTAATAATTATACTATCAGAAAGGCATTCAACCATATGAAATAAAGAGCCTTGAGTTGAATCCATCAAAAAGTATACTTAGTCATCAATGTGTCTCACATGAAAACCTACTCAAACTTCTACAACAGACAAAGCATTTACTAAGACCAAAGTCAATCAAACTCACTCAAAAGCATCTCCATTACCTCAGCTTGCATACCGGCATGACGTCTAACACCAATAGCATCATACATAACAATCAAACTAAACCCCAAACAAACAGGAAACAACGAGTCCGCAACTCCATGAACAAGCGCCACAGAAGTCGTCAAAGCCATACACAAAGCCGAATGCGAAGAAGGCATCCCACCAGAAGCAAACAACAAACTCAAATCCCACTTCCTCTCAATGAAGAAATTAATAACCATTTTACTCGTCTGCGCAAATAGCCACGCGAACACCGCCGACACAAACGTCGGATTCGCCGACAGCGTCGCCACGAAAGGACTAATCTTTACTTTCGCAGAAGCCGTAACGCTCAAAAGGGCAATCCCTAAACCACCGTTCTCCTTCAAATCTCCGGCGAAATGTTCTGAAAACGCCGCCGTATCGTCCCTGTAGGCTCGGAAACGTGACGTCCATTGCCGGGACTGGGACAAGACCAAACCTTTGAATGTTCTGATGATTGGGCGTAATACGGAGAAAGGGTTTAGCTTTGCGGCGTTGCGATCAGGTTGAGGATTGGAGGATGGTTTACAGCATTTGGGAGCTTGGGACTTGTGGATAGAAGGTAGGTTAAGGAAGGAGAGAGGAGAAGAAGGGTAAAGGGATAAGCTTTTTGAGAAAGAAGAGAAGGAAGGGTTTGATGATATGAGAGACTCCATGAGAGAAGAGAAGAGAAGAGAAGAGAAGAGAAGAGAAGGTTGCTTTAGCTTTTTTAAATTTACTCTCTCTGCGACATTCAGAGAGAGAGAGAGATAGAGATTAGTTGAGAGACTCTGGAGGACTTGGGGAAGAAAGATTCGGAGATTCTCCAACTGGTAATAAACAACAAATTAAGCTAATTTAGAGAAACTCGTTTTTTTTTTCCTTGGGTAATTAACAAATTCTTTTTAACATTAGTATTTTTTTTTGGCCCATTGGCAATTCAAAATAATATGGAAAGTTCAATAAAAATAGTTCAATTCTCTCAAATAACTTTTTAATTTTTATCACAAAAATGAAAATAGACTTCAAAATTAAAATGATCAAAATAGCATTTTTTAATTTTGAAAAGTTTAAGTATTTTTTTAAAAAAAATAAATCATATCCTCAAACTCCACTGCTCAACTCTAAAAAAAAATTTCTAGAATTAGTTAAATCAAAATGTATAAGTGTATTTTTTATAGAATATTGAAGTATATTTTGATCAGTTTTATTTTTAAGGTTTATATTTGTGACACAAACTTTTTAGGTTTATCCTGAGAATTTTTTTTCATAAAAAATACTCTAATTAAATTTTGTTAAAATTTTAATATGGGGATTTTTTTTCATAAACATACTCTAATTAAATTTTGTTAAATTTTAATATGCAATTTTTTATTATATAGTTTAATATTTTAACTAATTATTTTATTCATTTTAATAATAGTTTCAAAAATTATGTTCTTTTAATATTCAGATTGTGTTTATTATAATTAAAATATTAATATGTCTTAATTTTTTTTAAAAAATCCAAATTTAAAGTAAAAAAATTAAAATGTTTTATTTTTATTTTAAATTATCTGAATAAAAATATAGCTTGGTTTTTTATAGGTTGAAGCTATATCTAGAGTACTATCTTAATTAGTGTTGTACATGTGTTGAACCAAAAGGTATAAGTGTATTTTTTTATAGGTTAAATCTATACCTTTTTACTTATATTTTCCAGTATATTTTTTTCTGTACCAAAAGGTATAAGTGCATTTTTTATAGGTTGAAGCTCTATCTACAGTACTATCTTAATTAATGTTGTACATGTGTTGAACCAAAAGGTATATTTTTTTATAGGTTGAAGCTATATCTACAGTACTATCTAGCTTGGTTTTTATAGGTTGAAGCTATACCTTTTTACTTATATTATTGTTTTATATTTTCAAATAATTTTTTTTTAATACGTCAAGCTATTGTTCATGAAATATTTTATGTCTATAAAAATAAGGAAAATTCCATAAGAATACTCCACATAAAATTTGTTAAGTTTTTTACGATTCAAACCTTTTCATTATCCAATTTAATATCGTAACTAAATATTTTGTTCATATTAACATATAGGCTTTTAAAACGTGCCTCTTTCATACTCAAATTTTATTTATTTTAATTAAAAATACTAATAAATTTCAAACAAAATTAAAAAAATCTCAAAAATATAAAAAATATTAAAACATTCTAATTTTTTATTATTATTTAGGAAAGAAAGTAAATAAACAATGAAGAAAATAATATTTCAGAAAATAAAATAGATTCAATAATTAACACTTAAAACATTTATTACAAAATTTAAGACTATACACAATTTAGTGACTTTTATTTCTTGATCACAAAATTTTCTGAGATTGTTTTGTAAATCTTAGAGAACTTTTAAATTTTGTTTAAAATTATCAATATTTGTATTAAAATAAAAAAAGTTTGAGTATTAAAATGGATTTTTTTTTAAAAAATTGTGTATTAAAATGACCAACATAATTAGTTTTAATATTAAACTAGGTAACTTAAAAATCTGGATACTAAAATGCTAACAAAATTTAGCACGTACAGTAAAAAATCTATAAATTGGTAATATTGGGATTTTAAAATTTCATTAATTTATACAGTTATTAATTTTTTAAAAATTTTCTTTTTAAAATTTCTCTATTTTAGCGTATATACTTTTATATAATAAAATAGTTGATTTTAGGAGAATTTGCCAAATATGACTCAAAACATGATTTTAAATGCAAATCTATACCCAAACTTGAATCAAATGCAAAACTAACCTAGAAGTCTCGTGAAATTAAGCCAGCCCTTTGTGACCAAATAAAAAAACAGAAGTCATTTTATTAATATAGCCCTAGTAAGTCGTCTAAGATGCTAGAAGTCGTTTAAACAACTTCCAAATTAGTCGTCTGATGTAGTTGATCTTAAAAATTAAATTTTTTAAAAAAAAATTGACAAGTGAAAAATTAAGATCGTGTAATTATAATCAGTTTTAAGTGATATGAAATAATATATAGTAAAATTGAATAGTTTTCAACATAGATGAGTGAAAGTAATTGATCATGATATTCTTTGTTTTTACGGTTTGAAAACATATGTTGTAGTATTTTATGTATTCTTAGGGTTAGATTTTTGAAAGCTTAAATGTTTTTTGAAAAATTAAAAATTTACCTATATGTGTTTATTTCTATGTATAGTAAACAATTTTTAAGTTTAATTTAATTTTATGAAGTGTTTAGCTAGTTAATTAAGTTTAGGGGTTATATTTAGGGTATAGACGACTAACTTGTAAGTCGTCTGATGAATAATTTAAACCAGACGACACATGTAAGTAATCAAAATATTCCCGCCGAAATTTATTTTCCCGGTTAAATATTATTTTTATTCAGAAAAACTGCTTACTAAACTAAAACTGAAAATCTAATTTTTTTTTTGAAAAATAAAATTGTGTTTATTTCTGTGTATAATAAACACTAGTAAGTTTAATTTGATTTTACAAAGTATTTAGTTAGTTAATTTTATATAGTAAGTCGTCTACGAAGTCTTCTATTTTAGTTTCCCGCTAAAAAATTAAGTCTTTTGGATGACTTACAAGTAAGTCGTCTATCTTCTGTACGACTTACAAGTAAGTCGTCTATCTTCTGGACGACTTACAAGTAAGTCGTATAAGAAATCGTCTGAATCAAAAATATTTAACCTAATTAAATCTTTTTGTCTCTCTATATAAACAAAAATTTACACATTCTTTCTCCTCCTCTCAGATGGCTGCAACAAAAATGTAATGTTTATCATTCTAAATATCTCCAACCTCTCTCTAATCTCTTTTAACTTATAAACACCAAAATTTATATCAATTATTTCTTTCTCATGTATTTCTCACTAAATTATCTTGTTTTTGCAGGTTTTTCATCAAAAGGTTCTCATCTTTCACTCATTTAAAGGTTGATATAATAATTTTAAATATATATTTTTGTGTGTTCTATAAAGGTAGATTTATCTAAAATTCCACTCATTTTTAAGCCATTTGAACGTTTTTTGATATGGATGTGTAACGAGTAGAAAAAGATATCAACGTGAAGAATGGAAACGACTGTGTGAATTCATGTTCGGATATGCGTGATATAAAATACTAAAGGAAATATTAATTTCTCATATTTTGCAGTATTTGACGATTTAATAAATATATGTATTATTTGGATATATCCATTTTATAAATAATTTTGAACAAAAAATATGCTGATTGATGAATTTATCCAGTGTCCAAAAAAGCATTAGACGCTAAGCATATGCTGACTCAACGCAAACGTCTGGAATAATTAATCGAACATATAAATTATTAGTTAATCGCTTAGATGTTTACCAATTAAAACAATACATATATATAACATATAATATAATATGTTAATATCATGATTTACGAATAATACTATTCATATTTGTTATTATCGTAAGATTTTATATTAAAATATATTAATTCCTATAAATTACAAAAAATATATTATTTATTATCATCATATTATATTATCTAGGCGGTTTATTAGAAAATCACTATGGTTTTAGAGATCCTTACGCCTCAAACACTTTTTAGAGCACTGATTTATTTAGATTATTGCATTCCAAGTTCTTCCACTACAAAAGAATGTGAACATTGTGACTAAATTTTATGACAAAAAGTTTTGTCACAATAGTGTGACTATTTACTTACGAGATAGTAACTAAGTTTTTTTGGTCCCAAAATTGTAACTATTTTGTCACAATATTGTGATGAATTTATAAGTAACAAAAACCTTTACAAGAAGTTACAAATATGTGACGAAGTGGTTAGTCACAATAGTGTTATGGAATCGAGACTAAAACTCGTCTCTACTAGATACAATTTCGTGACTTCCATAATGTCACCCACAGTAACTTAAGTTTGTAATCATATATCATCTCAATTTGTTACTGGAGTGGTGACTTTTAATTTAGTCATAAATTGTGAGATAAAACACTATTATATTTTGTTACTATTATAAAAACTGTATGCTTAAAATTCACTTAAAAGTTAATCTTATTCAAACATTAATCTTAAATCAATAATCAAAACCCACCATACCCTAAACTCCAAAATTATAAAGATTACAGCTTACACTTTAAGTAATAAATTATAATTACTATAATATACTTACACTTTAAGTCATACAACATTTGAAATTTCAATTCTAATTTAAAAACCTTCACCTCATTTTTTAAATCTAAATCTCAAATTATAATCCCCCAACTCCAAACCCTAAATAATAAAAGATAACCCTCGACACTTTAAATTACTGTAGTTAAAATCATAAATAATAACCAAAATATAATCACTAATTATATACAAATATTTTAAACATTTTATATATAAAAATTAATAAATTATATTTAAAAATATAATATAAATTAAAAAAAATTACATTTAAAATATAATATATACAAAAATATATACAAATAACACCAATTTAACATGTTATAAATCTTAACACCAAACCCTAAAAACAAACTTCAAATTATATACCCTCACTCATATTCTAAATCCTAACTCTACTCTTGAATTTAGACTTTTAGTCATAGAAAGTAAATCATGAATCCTAATAAAAAAACCTTCAACGTTAAACATATGCATGAAACCATATACCCTAATTTTTTTTTTTAAAACATATACCCTAAACTTTAAATTCTGTCTTAATTTTATTTTTATAAAAATTATCATAAAATTTAATTCATAAGCCATTACACCAACATATAACCATTAAATATAGTATGATCAAGGATTACATTAAATATATATATTTTACTGAGAAACATACATTGGAAAATAATATGATTAAATTCAAAAGACGTTTGAGCTTGATTTGGTAAAAAATATAACCTTAAGCATGATATGAATTGAATGAAACACATAATAAATTTCCATACGTCAAATAATGGATGTGCGACATTATACAATTTTATAGAAATTATCTACAAGTGAAAGTAATTTTAGAGACCTGACTTGTCTAATCAAGTGAATTTGAATCGTTTGAGATTATCTTTTTGGATCGACAAACTGAATCAAATTAATGCAACAGAACATAAAAAAAAATATCATTTAATTTCTTTCGGAACTAAATACCGTAGAACTTAATTGATAGCTTATTTAAATAAGAGATGATAATCAAAACTCATAACATAAAGAAGAGATAAATACCACAACCCTCAAAACTCATGATTGATATATCATGGTTTTTACGGGCTTCTTACTACGATATAGGTCTGTTTTAGAATCATATATGTATAGAATCATTCATGTCTTAGTACTTTTTGGAAGACAATTGAAATTAGTATCGCTCGGCACTCCTTTTGTTTCATGAGAAAAGTCAACTTTGAAAATATTGCAGAAAGACCTAGAAGATTTACTTAATTGTAAAAGAAGTCAAATCGTGTTTTAGACAATTTTATTAAATTTTTGAGAGAGACACTTGGATACAAAGAGACTAGCTTAGAGTGAAGAAAGAGAGATCTGAATTCTTTCAGAGAGATGTATATAGTTATATATTTAATATGAACTTATATAACATAGTCTTAAAAAATGACACCTCTTTCGTTATGAAATTTTTATAATTTATTAGTTTTTATAAATTTAATTATAAACTTATTTGATGTCTCTTTACTTACTCTAATATATTTTTATATACATAATTTAATTTAATATGAATGCCTATTCAGATTAAATGAATGAAGTTTAGTATTTTTGAAAATAAATACTAATAGAATTGATTTAATAGTAACTGAAATTATTTTGTAATATCTAAACCTTCAAAAAAAAAACGGTTATACGTTTTCCATAAATTATTTGAGTATTTAGTTAATTATTTGATTTATCAAATAATTTGAAAGAAAATTAAGAAAAAATATTTTAAAAATGGAATACAATGTTTTATATTATGTGGAGTCAAATTTAGTTGTTGACTTATTTGGAAACATATCTGATGTTGTTTCTACAAATATCTTAATGAAGTTACAGTGTCTTCATTCATTATTAATGGTATTTTATATAATATAAGATTTAACTAAAGGTTAGGACCATTAAAATATTTTTTTTGTCCTCCGACCATTAAAATTTTATATTTTATACAAGAGCTTATATAATAATGCATATGACTAAATGTCTGACCCATTAAAATTTTTCTATTTATCAAAGAATTTGAAAACTATTTACTAAAAAAATATTAAAAATTGGGATTCAATGTTTTATATTGTCATGACTCAAATTTAATTATTGAGTTTCTTGGAAACATATCTAGTACTATTATTATGGTAGTGAAGTTCTAGTATTTTCATTAATTATTAGTGACATTTTATATAGTATAATATATGACTAAATGTTAGATGTATCAAAACGTTTCTGTTTTAATAATAAAGATTATATACTAAAACATAGAACTAAATGCTAGGTCCATTATAAAGATAAATTTGCTCCCTCCTCTTTCTCAAAACAAAAAGATTTGTATTCCAAAAGCAATCTTATATATAATAGTTCACTTTCTAAGCTCCTAAAGCTATCCACCTAAGCAATTTGTGGGACCCGCTTTTATTTTTTTAATAATTTATAACTCTACCGAGTGGGCTTTTTAGATGTTGGACTTCATTTTGCAGATCCAAAGTGCTAAGGTTTCTTCTTCTCTTCCACCAACTCCGACGATCGATGTCTTTCCTGAGACAGAAAATGATGGGAACTGATGAAATTCACAGATCGAGAATCTGTGGAAATCGAGCACAAATAAAGAAACCAACAAGAAGCAGCAACGACCACCACAAGTCTCCGATTTAATGGTAGTAGAATTGACTGATTATATCTTTTGTACTTTACGGTCTTAAAGGTCTGGATTTGAACGGTAGTGATGCTGAGATTCGAAAACGCAGGTTGGTTCCCTTTTGAGATTTGTAGCTGATCATGTCTTCTTGTCTCATGGTGATTAATAAAATTCTTTGCAACAACATTAGGAGAATCTGCGAGAAACCTAGGGCAGTCGCCATGGTGATTAACATCGCTTTCTGTTTCTCGAATTAGTTGTTTCTTCACAGCTGATTAGATCTTTTTTACTTTATGGTCTGGAAGATCTGGAATTGATTGGCAGGTTCGTTTCTTTTTGAGATTTGTATATATCTTATAAGATTTATCATGTATTCTTGTGTCAGGATAATTAATTAATATCCTTTGAAACATCATTAGCATGATGGTGGTTGAGGGATACGACACCTTCCCTCCTAGGAAGGATGTTGAAGAGGCTTTGAGAAAACACTTCGCATCATGTGGAATAAAGTTAATAAATGCTTCTGTTCCTGTAGTCTACGACAGTCGTATTCTCAGGGGTTTGTGACTTCTTCCTCCTCTAGCTTAATCGCTCTGCTGCTTAGTGTATAATAAGCAATATAGTCTATAAAATATTATTTTATTCCTTTTTCGTTTTGCGCAGAACCAACATGATGACCAGTCTCTGGCTTGCGTTGCTAATGTGTCAAGGTATTGTTTCTAACACTCATATTCTCTGCGTTTGCTATTAATAGTTTGTTTTATAACAATGTTGCAGATGTAACATCAACGTCTACTCACATGCCTATCTATAAAGCCTTTGCTAAAGGAGAGAACATAGGAGATGTCACTACTAAGGGAGAGTGTGTTGGTAACGTTGGAGATTTGGTATGACCCTTTTTTATCTGCCAAGAAAATTATAAATTATTGATCTTATTTCGAGTTCTAAATATATGTTTCATCTGTATAATGATTATTTTGTATGTATGTGCAGATGGGAACTGGGTTTAGTATATTGATATCTAAAAGAAATCCTTCATTGGTCACAACCTTTGGTCTTTTATCATGTGGCTATCTCCTGATCTCATACCAAGAGGTATTTTCCAGCTCCATTTCAACTATATTTACTTTTCTTATGAACTTCGTAGCTGAATTTCCTTTCAGGTTAGATCTGTAGTATTGCATACGCTCAAGCTTGCGAGATTTACAGTAGCAGTGGAGTCCTTTCTCAAGGGAGGTAAAGCTATGATGTTTCTACTGATATTGCAGGGCGGATTCCCTCACTACAGGAAGGTAATATCCAAGAAAAGATATTTACTTTTCCATGGGTGGAGGATCGACCAGTGATGCTTGGTATGTGTTTATATAGCGCTGCTTTACTCTTGGCTTTTTGTTAACCTTACTGAAATAGGTTTTCATACCATCATTTTGCAGGACAGATTTCGTTAGGTCTTTGAAACTTTAAAATATCACTATTTAATTGTAACTCTGTTCTCTCCGTGAAGACACATGTATACAGCCTGACTTCTATCTAATGGAACAACCTACTTAAGCTATATATTCAAATTTCTCGGGTTCTTTTTACAGGGTCTGTGTTGAACTAGCAGTTGATGACGTCAAAGATAGTGCCACATTTGTGGTCTTCAAAAGGGAGTTTACTAAGCTCATCAAGCAAGATGCAGCTACTCTGGCGTTTGAGGAGGTACAGTTTAACTCATACACTTTATTTTCCTACGTTTAAAATGGTCACAATCTATCTGAACACCTCTCAAACCTCGAACCTACTAGAGATGAGTGGCGGTGGAGGGCTGGATCTACCAAGACGCCTTGAAGATCTAGCTGGGAAGGATTACATTTCCCAGATTCATGTCACTCAATACAGGTTCACCCCAAACCACTGTACCTTCAGCAGCAGCAGCCAGCTACACAGTTGATGCGGCGAAGAGAGCTATGGGAGTTGACGAAGCTTGGTTGTGAAGAACAAATACAACCAAACATCTACACAGTTATAATAGTCTGTAAGAACTTGTAAATGCCTAAGAATTGCAGCTTTAGTTATAGGAAGATAACATTTAAATATACTAAACTTTCTCAGCAGCGGTTAAAGAAACGATAACTATATCAGAAAAATGAAAACATTTATTTAGAAGAAAAGTCCTCAAGTTTGTTGTAAGCGTTAGATAGATGTCTACCATGTGAGTGCACATGGAGTCAAAGGTGTGCAACTAAAACCATTTAACTTATACATTTATTAACCAAGATGATGACTAAAATAATCACATTTTTCCCGTCACCACTTTCAACCTACATATTCTTCATAAATCTAACTCCCATGCCATTCTGGATTATGTGGGACATATAATGAAATGTCAACAACAACCTCCTTTTGAATCTTAAATTTGTAAATGAATGGTAGAATTTCAAAACAAAATCTCAAAAATAAAACCCTAATGTTTTTCAAGATATTAACAAGATATTACTTTGTTTTGAATATAGACAAATACTCGAATATATAAGAAAGTTTAATTCATTGTTATCAACAGTACAATTTCATATATAATGTAGGCATCTTAACAAGTTCATTATTCAGAAGTCAACCATATTTAAAAAAACTTTCAGCTGGCTATATTAGCGATAACATATTCAGAAATCAAACAATATGTTGGGAGTATCAGCTACTAAATACCACAACAACACACTCACCAAAAGGCTTATTATACAAGACGTCCACAAGACCAACACAAAGACACGGACTCATGCTCTAAATATTTAAGTCTCTGTAAATCAACTTCACCAATATAAACACAAAGAAAACATACATCACTTTCTTCTTCAATGATCCACAAATCGCAACGACTAAGTAAACAACCCCGCGCTTGCGCGGGGTCCCCGCACCTAGTGGAGATGAAAAGAACGGTTGTATTTATGGTGATGATATTGACGATCGGAACCCTTCTAGTTGAGTCGGAAGAAATAAACAAAAATTTTCAGAAATGTTTCAAGATTTGTTTTAACATATGTATCGTTGGTCCAGCACGATATAAATTCGGATGTTTTGCTAAGTGTACAAAAGAATGTGGGCAACAACGTGAAATCGATTGTGTTAATCTTCGTTGTGTTTCTGCTTAAGATCCGAGTAAGTTTTAACAATAATCGTAAATTTTCTAGAAATTTATATTTATATTCATTTAGCAGATATGATTTTTTTCCTAACATACATATCTTTGTGATTTTTGTTTTTATGTGTAACAAGCAGAAAAAGAGATCGACGTGAAGAAGGCAATCGACTGTGTGAATTCATGTTAGGATGTGTGTGATATAAAATAATGAAGGCAATATTAATTACTCATATCTGCAGTATTTGACGATTTAATAAATATATGTATTATTTTGATATTTCACATTTATGATAAATTTGAACAAAAATATGATGATTGATGAATTTATCCAGTGTTCAAGAAAGTATTAGGCGCTAACGTCTGGAAGGACTTATCAGGCGTATAAATTATTAGTTAATCGGTTTAGATGTTTACCAATTTAAAATAGTATAATAAATATATATAATATAGTATGCTAAATATCATGATTTACCAATAATACTATTCCGATTATTTATTTTATAAATATTATTATTAAAATATATTAACTTTTCTAGTTTCCAAAATTTTATTATTTCTTATCATCATATTATATTTATCTAGCAGTTTATAATAAAATCGCCACAGTTTTAGAGATTCTAACATCTCGAAAGCTTTTTCGAGCACTGATTTAGCTATACAAAATTTTACCAGGTGATTCTCCGGTCCGTGCTTATGCACAAAAATAAGTATTTATAAATTAAATATATCAGAATAATTGTATTTTAATAATATTATATTATTTTAATTATTTATTTTATTTTGGATATATTATATTTATTCAGTTTGATTCTTTCCTAGGTAAATTTTGATTAAATTTTTTTCTCATTTAGGTATAATGTTGCTTTAGATATGTAAATATATTTTAGTAAAATTATGTCTAACGTAATATATATTGTACTTAGAATGGAATAAAAATAAATTGAAGTGTTTGATTTAAAATCACACAGTGATATTATTCTCAAATCTCATGCATAGTAGATAAATTTTACAAAAATATACAATTTGTTAATATATCTTTTTCTTTATTAATATGTTTTGAGTCTCCCTGTAATTTATACATATAAAAATAAATAGAATATTATAAACGTATATATTCTTATTATAGTTAGACCTTTCATTTTGGAAATAAGTTGGATTAGTTGAGTCACTCATGTTGTGAGTATATTCAGTTACATACATTTTTACAAATTTAAACAGAAGTATAAAATTAGTTTTTGATTTTAATTAAGTCAAATCAAATTATTTTTATTTATTGACCAAATGTGCATGTATTTTCATTACATTTATTTAATTATATGTTTAAATTTTGAAAATATTAAAATAAAGCGACGATAGTTGGAAATTACATACATAAGGATAACTAAATAATTTATTTTTTATATACATTAATTAATAAATATTTGATAACTTCAAAAAACTTTTATGCTTTAGATCTATGGAAAGGTAAACTGAAAATTTCAACTAAAAAAATAGAATTTGATAGGCTATTTTGATTATAGTAATCAAGTTCCAAGAACATAAAATGAAAAAGTAAACTAAACATTAAAAATGAATTTTGATAATGATAAAATATAACAAATCTACCTCATATAATTGTTTTTGAGAAATCAGACTATTTTGATTATATACTTATTTTTGTTGTAAATCTAAGACGTTATAGTCATCTAAAGAGTATGAAAAACATTAATAATACTAACTATAAATTATTTTTAGTCAGTTAGATGTATATCGGTTTATAGTATTAAATTATTTTATGTAATCATGAAAGAAAATATATAGCTATGAATAAAATACATAGATATAAATAAAAAGTTCTATTACTTTGAAATATATATATATATATATATTATATTGTTTAAAATTAGATTTTAAAGGAAATAATATTTTTTTCGTATCAAGATTTTCTTTATGATTTTTTTTAACGAAATCACATTGTATTCACATATATTATTTTTCATCTAAGAAAATATTAATATAATGTTATACATTTTCCATAAATTATTTGAGTGTTTAGTTAATTATTTGACTTATCAAATAATTTAAGATAAAATTAAGAAACAAATATTTTTAAAATGAAATATATTGTTTTATATTACATGGAGTCAAATTTAATCGTTGACTTATTTGGAAACATATCTGATGCTGTTTCTACAAATATCTTAATGAAGTTACAGTGTCTTCAGTTATTATTAATGGTATTTTATATAATATAAGATTTGACTAAAGGTTAGGACCATTAAAATGTTTATATTTTGTAATAGAGGTTATATAATAATGCATATGACTAAATGTCTGACCCATTAAAAATTTTCTATTTTAATAAGCTATATTTATTAAAGAATTTGAAAAAAACAATTACTAAATAAATATTAAAAATTGGGATTAAATGTTTTATATTGTCGTGACTCAAATTTAATTATTGAGTTGCTTGGAAAATATCTAGTACTATTATTATGGTAGTGAAGTTCTAGTATTTTCATTAATTATTAGTGACATTTTATATAGTATAATATATGACTAAATGTTAGATGTATCAAAACGTTTCTGTTTTAATAATAAAGATTATATACTATAACATATAACTAAATGCTAGATCCATTATAAAGATAAACTAGGATAAGACATGCGCCTTGCGCAGGGTGAATATATGTAATTAAAATATAAAATTTTAGTATTTACATATGATTATTTTTGTATGTATTTGAAATTTAAGAATTTTGAAATTTTTATATAATTATCTATACGTAGGATCAGAAACAATTTTAATTAGAAATGTAGATCAAATCTTAGAATTTAATGGATCTGTTTTCATATATCTTTTCACTTTTCAGTGTTCGAGTGATGAAAAATAAAGGGAAATTGTAACAAATACCACTTTCCTAATACCATTTTTCATTTATACATTAATCAACTTTACCACTAAATTTTTAATAAGCAAAATACAATTATACCCCTAAGTAGTAAAACCTAAAACTGTTGTCTTTTTCCCCTCGACATCCAATAATCTGACAGATTCGACGATTGTGACGAGTTTTCCGGCGAGCTTTGAAGATGATGACGAGTTCTCCGGCTTAATCTGACGATGTTGATGAGTTCTCCGGCGATGCACGAACGAGACGATCTCTCCGGTGAGTTTCCAATCTTTGCCAACAGTACTATTCATATTCCCATCAATGATGCTCATCTTTACTTGGTGGGACGGAGTAAACGGAAGCTGCCCTTTTGATCACCGGCGGCGACGGCGGCAATGGAACGGTTCTGTTGTGAAATTGACTTTCAACTCTGTTGTTATCACTACTCTGCTTCGTAAAGTTCATCTCTTTTACATCAACACTCTGCTTTTCCACTTCTTCATCCTCCTCCTTCACCTCTTTCTCCTCTTCTTCTTCTTCACCCCCCTCTTCGAGGCGTGTGACTCTTACTCGTTCCCGGCGTCTTCTCAGCAGGCGAGGATGAGGACTCATGAGAATGTCAAGAGATTCGCTAGGAATTACGCATCTTGTTCATCGTCTTCTTCGCTTGTGCATTGTATGGCTTCTTTTATCTTCTTTGCTTAGGTTTAAATCTTTGTAAAGTTTAAAACTTTATGGGAACTANATTTTGAAAGTGTTGGTGTTTGTGCTTTGTAGATAACCCAGGCCGTCTGACATGCTGCCCGTGGATAAGATGAAACTTGAATGTTTCTCCTCCTGTTTATATGGATCTTTGTTCAGTCCCAAAGCTTGATAAGGTTCTCTTTGGTTTGGATTTGCCATTAATTGAGGGAAAGAAGAAGCTCTTTGATGATGATTCAGTGGTTAGTCTCGTGGTCTCTGCTCCACCGGGGTGCGGGAAAACCACATTGGTTACTCAGCTTTGTCATGATGACGAGATCATAGGTACTAAAGTCTTCTCCTTTTATTTTTTTACTCTTGAATTTCTATTTCTGTATTTTACATTATATTCGATCGCTTTAGTTAGCTGCACTACTTGTAATTATACTTGTAGTTATGCCATTTGTATATAACGAGAAACAAAGAGTTAGTTTGTTAAAGCCATTGCCATTCTACTCTGCAGGAACTTCATTTGCATGGAAACTCCATTGGAGATGAAGGGATTCGTGCTTTGATGGCTGGTCTATCTTCCCACAAAGGTTTTTTTTTTTTGTTTCAGCTGGTTTAATAGAACACTCTTCATATGTCAAAGATTAACTATTTCTTACCTCTACCTGTGTGCAGGGAAACTGGCTCTGCTTGACCTCGGTAACAACTCCATCACCGCAAAGGGTGCCTTCTATGTAGCGGAATACATCAAAAGAAGCAAGAGCTTGGTTTGGTTGAACCTTTACATGAATGATATAGGCGATGAGGTTACACATCAAAATTTATAACCATGTTTCTTTATGCTCTGGTCTCTATCTTAATAATTATCAATGGGTTCAGGGAGCTGAAAAGGTTGCAGATGCTCTGAAGCAAAACCGTTCAATTGCAACCATTGACATTGTGAGAAATGACATCTTCTTCTCCAGTCTCTCCCTATGTATTATTGAGCTATTTGTGGATGTTAAACTCAATTTTTTTTT
>CAKOAT010412932.1:32403-49203 GCA_932364175.1 Eruca vesicaria subsp. sativa | reverse complement strand
GAATCTTCTTTGTTTCCCGTTCCAAGATCTGTAGCTATAGTGCTAGTTTCTTGGTGCTTTTGAAATTTAGACTCTCTATTATTATATTACTGAAGAGTTTTGCTACCATTTTAATATCCTCATTTATAAATAGTTTATAGATTTAATAAATTGTTTTATAAGCCTTTATAAATAGGATGGACTTACAAATAATTTTACATATCTTTATAAATTGTTTTATAAAGTTGTATAATCTTTATAAATTGTTTTTATAAACATTTATAAATTATTTACATATCCTTATAAATCCTTATAAATTATCATACAACCCATTATTTAGGTGTCATAAGCTTTTCTTTGTTACGACATCCTTCAAGAGACCGGCGGCTCTGCATAAAAGAAAAAAAAAACATTATTTATAATCTTTCATAAATTTCTTATAAATATTTATAAATGGTTTATAGATTTAATAACTTGTTTTATAAGCCTTTATAAATGGTATAGACTTACAAATAATTTTATATATTTTTATAAATTGTTTTATAAGCCTTAATAAAGGTATATAATCTTTATAAATTGTTTTTCTAAACATTTATACATTATTTACATACCTTTATAAACCGTTATTTTTATTCTTATATATGTTTTATAAACCCTAATAAATGATTTAAATGATATAAACATAGTAATATAACACACTTTTAATATGGATATTAATTAAATGAGGTCTCTACTCATATGATTTTATGATTATTTGCATTTTTGTGTAACAAAACTTTACACCAACAATTTTTTTTAATGTGAGATGTTTAGTAGTTTCAATAATTTATAATCATTTAAAAGAAAACAATGACATATTTCAAAATTAAAATATAACTTTTCAATATATGTTCAAGGCAAATATCAAAATATAAGTATGTATTTTCATACGATGTATAGTTTATTAAAATGATATTAAATATATATAAACTAAAATTATTTCTTCATATGGTCTTATAATCATTATATTTTAGTATAGAAAAAAAATTAAAACCTTGATCTTAAAAGTTTATGTGGGACTTTTAACATTTTTAGTAATTTATACTCATTTTGAAAAATTCGAAATACAACATACACAAAAAAAAATGTAGATTTTTATTATATGATTAATGTAATTGTGTAATTTATTTTAATAATAAAGAAATAAACAAAATGAAAAAAGTATACAGATTGTTATCAAATATTTATTGTTTAAAATCATTAATTGTCATATATATATTTTGATCACATTAGGTAATTCTGTAGGTTTTATTTAAGGAAAGCATGTGAAACAATAAATATTTGATATATGCGACCAACTATAGCCTACGGAATATTATATTGCTAGAGAATATTATTTTTAAACTATACATTATATCACATGCTCTAGAATCCTTGGGATTTGAAAATAGAAGCCAAAGAGCTATGCCGCATAGGATTGGGGTTATTTTTAATTCTTACAAACTTAAGGTTACAACTTTTTAAATGATTCTCAAATAATATATAGGGGATTTTCTCCCTCCCCTTTCTGAGAACAAAAAGAATTGTATTCCAAAAGCAATGGAGATGAAAAGAACGGTTGTATTTATGGTGATGATATTGACGATCGGAACCCTTCTAGTTGAGTCGGAAGAAATAAACAAAAAATTTCAGAAATGTTTCAAGATTTGTTTTAATATATGTATCGTTGGTCCAGCACGATATAAATTCGGATGTTTTGCTAAGTGTACAAAAGAATGTGGGCAACAACGTGAAATCGATTGTGTTAATCTTCGTTGTGTTTCTGCTCAAGATCCGAGTAAGTTTTAACAATAATCGAAAATGTTGTAGAAATTTATATTTATATTCATTTAGCAGATATGATTTTCTCCTAACATACATATCTTTGTGATTTTTTTTTATGTGTAACAAGCAGAAAAAGAGATCGACGTGAAGAAGGCAATCGACTGTGTGAATTCATGTTAGGATGTGTGTGATATAAAATAATGAAGGCAATATTAATTAATCATATTTGCAGTATTTGACGGTTTAATAAATATATGTATTATTTTGATATTTCACATTTTTAAAAAAAATCGAACAAAAAATATGATGATTGATGAATTTATCCAGTGTTCGAGAAAATATTAGGCGCTAAGCATACTTGACTCAGCGCTAACGTCTGAAACGATTAATCGAACGTATAAATTATTAGTTAATCGGTTTAGATGTTTACCAATCAAAACAATATAAATAATATATGTTAATATCATGATTTGTGAATAATACTATTTATATTGTTTATTTTCATAAGATTTTATATTAAAATATATTAATTCCTTAACTTACCAAAAAGTTATTTTTTATTATCATCATATTATAGTTATTTAGGTGGTTTATAAGAAAATCACTCTGGTTTTAGAGATCATAATGTCTCAAACACTTTTTAGAGAACTGATTTATCTTGATTGTTGCACTCTTAGTTCTTTCCATAAAATTATATAATATCGCACGTCCATTATTTAACGTATGAAAATTTATTTTGTGTTTCATTCAGTTCATATCAAGCTTAAGGTTATACTGTTTACCAACTCTAGCTCAACTTAACGTCTTTTTAATTTAATCATATTATTTTCCAATGTATGTTTTTCAGTAAAAGATATCTTTTTTATGTAATCCTTGATCATAATTGTACCTCAGAATAAACAAATTCACTTGAAATAATCATGTACCCACATGATCATGATTTGAGGAAAAATGTTCAGTCAATCTGTTTCATAATTCTCATCATCATCGACATCTTTGGCGTTGGAAACTTTGACAAACATATCTTAATTTCTATAACTTACCAAAAAGTTATTTGTTATTATCATCATACGAAATGTTCATTATTTCTACTAACTACAACAGTTCTTGAAGAAGATTACAATGGGAGACAAAGAAAAAACTAATAAGTACAATCAGTGGAATTTAGAAGAAACGAAAGTACTGATTGAGTTACTTGTGGAGGGTATTAAATAGGGATGGCGTGATTCTAGTGGTCTAATAAACAAGGCAACGGTAGAAAATAGAATACTAACAGTCCTTAATGAAAGAGATCGATGTCAGAAGTTCTATAAGCATTACCAGAGCAGAATAAAGTTTCTGAAGAACCTCTACCTCAGCTATGTTGATCTTCAACGTAACAGCTCTGGATTTGGATGGGATGATGAGACAAAAAGGTTTACAGCTTCTGAAGAAGTGTGGAAAACATATTTGAAGGTATTTTTTTGTTTTATAGTTTAATTTATATATTAAAAATTATAATTGTATTTCTTATGTATGTTTATGAAAAATGACAGGCACATCCAAACCACCAATTTATGCGCTATGACTCACATGAACAATTTGAGGATCTGAAGATTATTTGATGGTACCACTGCAAATGGTGGCAATTCCCTTGGATTAAGTGATACTACTGATGCTCGTACCAACCTTATTGGTGATAAGCAAGTGAAAGAAAACTTGATATTTTGTGAAAACAGTGATGATGTTATTGACATGTCTCCTGTTTTTAAACAAAATCTGAAAGGTTATGCAGAAAAGTTGATCCCAAGAAAGAGAGCTAGAACTAAAGCAAGATACAATTCCGAGGAGCTGAAGAATGATAACAATGATTCCATGGTCATTGTGAGCAATAAGATCCTTAGTATCATCCAACAAAGAGAAGAGAGACAACAAAAAGAGGCTGAAAAAAGAGAGGAGAAACTTAGATTGGAAGCTGAGAAAAAGAAAAACAATGTCTCGGATACTATGAAAGAGATCACTGGCTTGGACCAGCATACCAAGTTTAAAGCTGTGACTCTTATCTATTCTTTGGACATGAAAGATGTTTTTGCAGATATGTCTGTAGAAGAACGTTTTGGTTGGATACAAACCAATATTAGCTGAACTGATCATTGCTTCAGCTACAGGTGATCTTTATTTATCTTTATAGTGATTTGTTTTTATTGATATTTGAGACTTTGTTTTGAATTTTCTTGATTTATAATAAATTGGATTTAGATTTGATTATCGCTAATGTTGGTTACTCATTTCAGTGTGTATATACTTTTTGATTAGTTTTAACAGCCTTTTATTTTGTGTGAAGTCATGATTTGTAATTGCATGTCTTACTTGTTTACAAGAGTCATAAGTTTTCACGTGATGTTATGTCTTTATATTTAAACCATTACTCTAATAATATTATTACATATATGTAGGTGTGTTGTCATGGAAATGATCATAGAAGAAGAAGCAACCAATATGGAAGATGACAAAACTGATTTGGATATCATGCTATTAATGCTGGATAATATAGCAAGAGTCTCTACGACACATGTGAATTGTATTGAACGTCCTCTTTGTCGGCCAAACACGAACATTGGCTATGATTACATTCAGAAAGCATTGAAGGAAGAACTGGAACACTTTCGCTCTTTATATCGTATGTATCCAAGCTCATTTCTCAAGCTGTGTGATCTTATTAGGGTAAAAACATGTCTGCGAGATACCCGCAATATATGTGTTGAAGAGATGGTGGCTACATTTCTCCTAACTATTGGCCAGAGTTCAAAATATTGTTACACAATAGACACACTCAAGAGATCAGTATTTGCCACTAGTAAGAACTTTCATAAGGTTCTAAAATCACTGAATACTTTAGCACCAGACCTGATGGCAAAGCCTGGAGTGACAACATGTGCAAAGATAAGAGAGAGCACAAGGTTGTATCCTTACTTCAAGGTACATAGTTCTGATTTTGTCTAATTATTATTAATAAAATTTCTTGCAATATGATTTTTATTTGACATCTTAAATTTTATCATTACAGGATTGCATCGGAGCAATAGATGGCACACATATATTGCAATTTGCAATGGTGCCAAAATGTGATGTGCCAAGCTATCGTAATCACAAAGGGTTTGTATCACAGAATGTTCTTGCGGATTGCAATTTTGATATAGAATTCATGTATGTTCTTAGTGGGTGGGAAGGTTCAGCTCATGATTCAAAATATTAAGTGATGCTCTAACAAGAAGCACCTGCAAACTAGAAGTTCCAGAAGGTATGGATGACAAATTTAAGTTCATATTATGAGAATATTATATGTATATACAACTGATTTTGTGATGTTTAAATTCTGCAGGAAAATTTTATTTAGCAGATTGTGGGTTTGCCAACCGTCGAATTCTTTTAGCTCCATTTAGAAGTACTCGGTATCATCTACAATAATTTAGGGGTGAAGGTCGTGATCCCAGTCACCAGAACGAGTTATTCAGTTTGCGTCATGCGTCTTTAAGAAATGTGATCGAAAAAATATTTGGTATCTTCAAATCTCGGTTTGTAATATTTACATCTGCGCCTCCTTTCTCTTTTAAGACACAATCAGAGTTAGCTGGATTGCATAAATTTTTTACGTAAAGAGTGCCGATCAGATACTTTTCTAGAATAAGTGGTCGATGAAGAAGAAGAAGAACAAAATGGAGAAGTAAGCGCTGAAGAGGTAGGTACTCTTGAATCTCAACAACGAGAGTATGATAATAATTGGAGAAACATGATAGCTTCCAATATGTGAAACAATGCAGTAGGAAATAAAAGTCAAAGGTGATGGTGAGACATATTATTTTTATTGATATTATGTTTTGGTGTGTTTCAGTTCTTTGTTTTCTTTAATGATAAACACCAGTCTTTTTTTCATTGATTTTTTTTAAAACACCAGTTATTGAATCAAACGATTGTTTAATGTGAGTTGGGTTTCTTCACCATTATTGAGAATCAAAAGGTTGATTTATCAAATATGGAACTGGAAATAATAATGACTTACAGATCATGTGAGTTTGGTTTCACCTTTATTGAGTTTGTTTGGTGTGGTCACGTAGACAAATATGCTGTACATATGTGTTTTAATTATTAGACAAATTTCAAAAATATTATGAGTATAGATGATATTTTCAAAATCTAACCTTATGAGTAAAAATATAAAAAATTCACTTTCCAATAACAATAGATTTTGACAGAATAGTAAAATAATAATATCTCAACTTTACGAATAACAAAGGATTTGAATGGACTTTAGAAGTCTTTAAACCAATAACAAAGGATTTTGGTAAAATTTATAAAATCCAGAAACCAATAACAATGGATTTTCAAAATTTTACAATTCCTTTAAAATCCTTAAACCAATACCCCCCCCCCCCCAAATGTATTAAGGAATGTGGGCAACAACGCGAAATTGATTGTGTTAATCTTTGTTGTGCTTCTGCTCAAGATCCGAGTAAGTTTTAACAATAATCAGAAATTTAT
Organism: Eruca vesicaria subsp. sativa; assembly: GCA_932364175.1. Classification (NCBI taxonomy): domain Eukaryota; kingdom Viridiplantae; phylum Streptophyta; class Magnoliopsida; order Brassicales; family Brassicaceae; genus Eruca; species Eruca vesicaria. The sequence goes on along the minus strand of CAKOAT010412932.1, from coordinate 42,903 downwards.
ATAAATTTATATTTACATTGATTTACAATATATGATTTTTCCTAATATACATATCTTTGTGGTTTTTGTTTTTATGTGTAACAAGCTGAAAAAGAGATTGATGTGAAGAAGGCAAACGACTGTGTGAAGTCATGTTCGGATGCGTGATATATAATACTGAAGGCAATATTAATTACTCATATATGCAGTATTTAAAGATTTAATAAAGAAATGTATTATTCGGATATTTCCATTTTTTTATAAGTTTGATTAAAAATATTATGATTGATGAATTTATCCAATGTTTGAGAAAGCATTAGACGCTAAGCATACGTTGAGTCAACGCAAACGTCTGGAATGATTTAATCGGAGATATAAATTTTTAGTTAATCGGTTTGGATGTTTACCAATCAAAACAATATAAATAATATATATATATATATATATATATGTTAATATCATGATTTATGAATAATACTATTTACACTGTTTATTTTCATAGGATTTTATATTAAAATATATTAATTCCTGTAATTTACCAAAAAATTAATATTTATATCATCATATTATATTTATCTAGGCAGTATATAAGATAATCAATCTGGTTTTAGAGATCCTAGCAACTCAAACACTTTTTAGAGCATTGGTTTATCTAGATTGTTGCATTCAAAGTTCTTCCCATAAAATTGTATAATGCCACACATCCATTATCTAAGGTATATAAATTTATCATGTTCATTCAGTTCATATCATGCTTATGGTTATATTGTTTACCAACTCTAACTCAAACGTCTTTAAAATTAATCATATTATTTTCCAATGTATGTTTCTCAGTAAAAGATATCTTTTTACTGTAGTCCTTAATCATACCTCAGAATAAACACATTTACTTGAAATAATTATGTACCCACATGACCACGATTTAAGGAAAAATGTTCAGTCAATCAATCTGTTTCATAATTCTCATCATCATTGACATCTTTGGCGTTGGAAACTTTGACAAACATATCTTCGTCACCTTTGTCGTAACTAGGGTGTTTAACAACATGTACATGATGAAGTTGCACACAAAAAAATCAGCAATGTCATGCAAGTTGATACATTTGTTCTTTACAATACACAAGTAACTCTGCTTTATTAGGCTGGAAATTTTTCTCCGATCAAACCGGTATTAGAAATGTCGCTAGATCAATATTGATACTAACATTGTGTACCGTAAATTTTGATAACTCTGCCCAATCTACAAGTTCAAGTAATCTTTAGAAACCTGAATCGTCTAATCAAGTGGGTCAAAATCACTTGAGATTAGCTTTTTGAATCGACAAATTTAATCAAATTAATGCAACACAAACACAAAGGAGAAAATGATCATTTAATTACTTTCAAAACTTAATTAGTAGCTTTTTGAATAAGAGATGATAATTAAAACTCATACATAAAGAAAGATAAAAACCAAAACCTCTGAAACTCATAATTGATATATCATAGTTTTTACCGATTTCTAACTATTTTATCAAATCGGATATCCAATAAAAATTTAAAATTTTCTGGATATCTGGAATATCAAATATCCGGATGGTTACGGATCCAAATAAATCAGATAATTGATTATTCAGACGAAATATATAAAATCACAAATACTTCTAAATATCCAGATATTCGAGCCGTGCCATCTTAATTTTACAACTAAGGCCACTTTTCTAGGTTTGACTTTTCAAAAGGGATATTTTGGGTGTTTTAACATTTGCGCCAAAGACTGCTTATATATTCCCTCAAGAAAAATTCAACGGTCGTTAAGTTTGCGTTCTCTTCTCCTTATCGTACGGACTCGTCGGAGACCCAATCGCATCGGACGATTTTGATTCCGCCGTTGAGTAAATCGGAGATTGATTTCGTTTATTTCAGATGGAGAGTTTGATTTCTCTTGTGAATAAGATACAGAGAGCTTGTACGGCTCTGGGAGATCACGGCGAGGGAAGCTCCCTCCCGACTCTCTGGGACTCATTGCCCGCCATTGCCGTCGTCGGCGGTCAGGTTTGATCTAATTTTACATGATTTGTGAATGGATGATCTTTAGATCTTAGGCATTGCCTTCAGGGCGTAGAAATAATCTGATCTCGTTGATTAGATCGCAGATTCATCATGATGCCTATGATGATTAGCTTTTCGATCTCAGTTTGTGATTATCATTTTGACATTAATTAAATCTGATCGTGTATTCTCTAAGCGGATTGATTCAATTGGTTATTGATGAAATTTCGTAATAATTTGTAGAGTTCTGGAAAGTCTTCAGTGCTAGAGAGCGTTGTGGGGAAAGATTTTTTACCTCGTGGAGCAGGTAAACGCTGATTTAAAACGTTATGCATGATTTTAATTAAATCTTGATTTAGCATTAACTTAGAACAACAATGTAGGGATTGTTACACGTAGACCACTTGTCCTGCAGCTTCACAGAATTGATGAAGGCAAAGAGTATGCAGAGTTTATGCATCTTCCTAAGAAAAAGTTCACTGATTTTGGTATTACTTTCTTGTGACTATGTTGGCGCACAGATTCTTCTCATGTGTTTTTCTTATGTTGGAGATGTTTTTTGCTTCTTTCTTGGTATGTAGCTGCTGTGAGGAAAGAGATCTCAGATGAGACTGATCGTGAAACTGGTCCCAGCAGCAAAGTTATATCTACGGTCCCAATTCATCTCAGCATCTTCTCCCCTAATGGTAATAGAAGCATTTTACTTCCTATTTTTGCTTAAGGAATAGATTAAAACATGTTCATGTTTATTTGTTTAAATGGTACGCAGTTGTGAATTTGACACTGGTTGATCTTCCTGGGCTTACAAAGGTAGCTGTTGGTAAGTGAGACAGTCTTTGTCTATTCATGATCGTGGACCCATCCCCCAACACAAAGTCTGTTTATTGACAAACATTAATGAAAATTTGGTGCCAATGATGTGTAGATGGTCAGCCTGAAAGCATTGTTCAAGACATCGAGAACATGGTCAGATCATTTATTGAGAAGGTAACTCTGATTTGAAAGATCAGTGATGCATATATCATCTACGGAATCTATGCGTTTTTACAGAAAAGTAACAAAGAATGACCATTTCTTTTGACAGCCCAATTGCATCATTCTAGCTATTTCCCCTGCAAATCAAGATCTCGCTACGTCTGATGCCATTAAGATCTCTCGTGAAGTTGATCCAAAAGGTGTCAAATTCTTTTTCTCTAATGTTTTATACAACTGCTTTCTGAATTCACTTTGAGCTCTCTACTGTGAGCTTTAAAGCACTGGGACATGGTATATATTGTTTTTTTTCACTGGGGCATAGTATATATGGTTGAGTTAAACGGTCGTGCCTAGTAGGCACTGCCTACCTAAGATGAGGATAGTTTTATCATTCATAACAAAGAAAGGCGATGTTCCATACAATTGATATGTGCTGATAGTAGTTTGAATGAATTAATTCATTTTGTTTAATGGTTGCTTCGTTGCTGTTTCAGGAGACAGGACTTTTGGAGTTTTAACAAAAATTGATCTCATGGACCAGGGAACTAATGCGGTTGACGTAAGTTTACTTTCATATGATATGAATACATATCATGCGTTAAGAATATCTTCTAAACTGTAAACAACTCATCTCTAATTAGAAATGAGTGAAAATTGAACAATCACCAAGTCTTCTAACTGTTTGGAGATTTCAGATACTTGAAGGAAGGGGATACAAACTAAGGTATCCTTGGGTTGGTGTTGTCAACCGGTCTCAAGCTGACATCAATAAAAGTGTTGATATGATTGCTGCTCGTCGGCGTGAACGAGATTATTTCAAGAGCACCCCAGAGTACAGTCATTTAACTGAAAGAATGGGTTCAGAATATTTAGGAAAGATGCTTTCCAAGGTATACAAATACCAATTCTTCTTTGAAACAAGCTATGGATAAAAGATTTGGTTGCTTCTCTAAAACAAGCTATAACTTTTTCAGCATTTGGAAGTTGTTATCAAGTCGAGAATTCCAGGACTTCAGTCTCTTATCACAAAGACTATCTCCGAGTTAGAGACAGAGCTTAGCCGTCTTGGCAAACCTGTAGCAGCTGATGCTGGTGTAAGTAACTTTCATCTTTCATTTTTTGGTTCTCTTATTTTAATACTCACTCTCTTGAGTGCAGGGAAAGCTGTATATGATCATGGAGATATGTCGTGCTTTTGATCAAACATTCAAAGAACATCTTGACGGCACGTGAGTGATCTCTGGATTGTTGATATTGCAACTTTTTGTCGTTATGATTATTAATACTAACAACCGCACAGACGATCAGGTGGTGAAAAGGTAAACTCTGTTTTCGACAATCAGTTCCCAGCTGCCATTAAAAGACTGCAATTCGACAAGCATCTCTCCATGGACAATGTACGTAAACTGATCACCGAAGCAGATGGATATCAACCGCATCTCATAGCTCCTGAACAAGGTTACCGTCGTCTCATAGAATCATGCTTAGTCTCCATCAGAGGCCCAGCTGAAGCAGCTGTTGACGCGGTCCATTCCATACTCAAGGATCTTATCCACAAATCCATCAGCGAAACTTCTGTAAGAAAAAATCTCTCCTCAACAATCACAAAACACAACAATGAAAACACTATTGATTCATGATTATGTGGTAAATCTCTTTCACAACAGGAGCTGAAGCAATATCCAACACTGCGAGTGGAAGTATCAGGAGCAGCGGTGGATTCACTGGATCGAATGAGAGACGAGAGCAGGAAAGCAACTCTGTTACTAGTGGACATGGAGTCTGGTTACTTAACAGTCGAGTTTTTCAGGAAACTCCCACAAGATTCTGAGAAAGGAGGGAATCCAACACATTCGATATTCGACAGGTACAACGATGCTTACCTCAGAAGAATCGGTTCAAATGTTCTGTCTTACGTGAACATGGTCTGCGCTGGATTGAGAAACTCTATTCCAAAATCCATCGTTTACTGTCAAGTCCGTGAAGCGAAACGAAGCCTTCTTGATATCTTCTTCACTGAACTTGGCCAGAAAGAGGTAGTAAATAACCATATTGAAAAAAAATAAGTAACTATGCATGTGTAAAAGAATCTGAACTGGTTTGGTGTTGAGGCAGATGAGTAAGCTGTCGAAGTTGTTGGATGAGGATCCTGCGGTTCAGCAGAGAAGGACTTCGATTGCAAAGAGGCTGGAACTGTACCGAAGTGCCCAGACAGATATTGAAGCAGTTGCTTGGTCCAAGTAGAGAGAGTGTTTTCTTTATGACACGTTCTTTTGTCTCTCTTTTCTCATTGTTTTCTTTTATTCGTTGTTCGAGTTAACATTGTTTTTTGAATAAGTTTTGTAAGACGATAGACAAAATTCTTTTTGGAGCATGAAGTTGGTTTATCAATTCGATAAAAATCAGGATTCACGTACAGCAATGCAAAGATGTTATCAGGCCTGGATTTTATGGTTATCCACTGTATTTCAATCTACATGTAGAGAAGAAGCGGAAAGAGAGAAAAGGAGGAAGCATAATGGTGATAAAATGATGAAAAATGGAGATGCGGGGAATCGAACCCCGTGCCTCTCGCATGCGAAGCGAGCGCTCTACCATATGAGCTACATCCCCTTGATGACTATAAAGTGTAGGCAATATTATTAGTCTTTTTACTCTTTTATATCACATGAAAAGTTGTTAACATTTCTAGAACATATAACATTTACACTCTAATAAAATATAATTGTGGAATAACTAATCTATACTGATAGTTTATAAATGAAAAATATATTAAATTTCTTCATACAAAATTAAATACATGAACATTATTAACACAAATGCAATTTTGTAAAGAAAAAACCTCGACAAAGTAAAATCTTGTAACAAAGAAAGAGCACACAAATGCAAAACAACTAATGCTACATGCGTCTGTGTGATTGGTTATAATAACTGAGGCGGCAAAGGTTTGAACGACAATAATGTAAGTCTTAGAAAGTAGAAAACCAAACAAAAAAGCACGATGAATATATAGAATTATAGCTAACTTTGTCCCTAAGTTCTGTTTCGATATCACCTCAGCATAGAAAGTTATGTTCCTCGTAGAGCAGTGATTCTAGCGTTTAGCTCAGCTTATCAATTACAGATGCATCAACATAAAAATGCACTTTAATGTTAATGTGTAATGAAAATGTTGAGTTTACATTTCAAGAAAAAACATAATGTTTTTTGAAAACTTTTGGTAACGTTTAATCTTGTTTTGCGTTTGCATTTCTAATTTACAAAATATTTTGATAGATAGTGTTTTCCGTGTGTAGATGTTTTACATGACATGTTTTAACACAAAACTCTCTAACATAATATCTTACATGCAAACTTTTATAACACTAACGTCCATACACTAGCCTAGACTTAGCTAAAAACAGGGAATACTGTAATACTTATTTTTATGTATGTTCTTTCTCGGTCAATACAGCTAATGGAGAGGCATCCAGAAGCACGACAGCTTCTGCGGAGAAGACAAGACATGGAGTAATGGCGATACTGGGATGGGGTTTCTTACTTCCTCTAGGGGCAATCCTTGCTAGATATCTCAGACATAGAGACCCTCTTTGGTATTATCTTCACATTTGTATTCAGTTCACAGGATTTATATTCGGTTTAGCATCTTGAATTTTCTTTAATTTGTTTTTTAATTTTCGGAATTTTATTTAATTTTTGGTATTTCAAATTAATTTTTTATAAATTTTTCTTTATGTTCTGATTTTTTATTTTTTTGAAAATTTAATTAATTTTTTATTATTGATTAAATTTTTATTTAAAAAAAAAACTGATAACCTGTTTTACCTGTTCAACAGGTCAGATTTTCTAGTTCAAGGTTTTTTTTGTGACACAAATGTCACTTTAAAGGTTTAAAGTGCTAGTGAAAAAACTTCAAGGTTTAAAGTGCTAGTAAGTTTCACTTTGAAGGTTTTTTATGCGATTTTCCCCTTTTATTATTATGAGGAATGAGTTTCATGAGCAAATTATGTTCAAACTAGATAGAGACCCGTGCCTTGCACGTGATTAATGTATAAAAAAATTTATTCACATTTTAGTTGATTATTTCTATTATAAAACATTATATAGAAAATGTAAAATATGTAATTTTTATCATATATAGAATGCCTTAGGTTGTGAATTATTTATATTACCCAACTTATTCTTCTTTTTCTATTTATCTTCGTTATTTTTTTGTTTTCCGTGTTTGTCGATTATGTAGTCTCCAAAATGTTATTTCCCTACACCAAATAAACAGTTTTGTAACACGATTTTGTCTAAGAATATCGGTGCATCTCTTTTATTAATTGTTCACCTCCATGATTCATCTCTTATACCTAGATAAGTTAATTTTCTTTTGTATTTCAGATAGTAATTATAAGTTATATAAATCTTTACTGTCGAGAGATGACCTGAGGTGCAGCCAGGTAACAATGAGATGTATATTCACGAACATTCGGAAGTCTAAATCTTCTGAACTTTCACTGTAACTGACGTTCAAATCTATGTCATAACCCCAAGAAAGGGAGAGAGAGCTAAATCAATAATCTTTCAGGATGCAAGAAGAAAATGAACATAAACATCTAGGACACTAATATGAATGAAAAAGAGTTTCATAAATCCACTGACATCTTATAAAATGTTAAGTACAATAACAGATTTCCCAACTTGTTAATATGGCAATGCACACAAACTTCGAGGAGCAGAAATTCATGCCCAATGTAGCAACATCCTAACAATTGAGGTTATATCAAAGGCCAAACCAGTCCTCCCAAAGAGTTCAAGCCGGACCTTAAGGATCTTCAATTGTTCTCCTTTTAACTCAGATACTCAACCAAAAGAAAATGTTCACCGCCTCCTCCAACACAAAAAAAAAACTCAACTACATAAATTTGGATTATTATAGTTCATTTTTAATGTTTAAGAAAAATATAGTTCATTTTAAATCATAGAAACAAAAAAATAGATACTTTGTACGCATATCAAAATAGAAGTTTACACTGCACTCACCCAAATGTATGGTGGCCCTAAAGCTTTATAAATATACTTTTTCACTCAAAGCATAACCGTATAAATAATGAAATGAAGGTATTATCAACTCATCTAAGCAAAACAAAAACAATAATCTCATTCCAGCTCGCCTGTTGGTGAGCTGAAAGTATCCACGTTTTTTTTTTTATCTAATAAGCAACATTATACATAGACAGAAAGTCTTATACTTTTTCTACGCATCTAGGACACACTAAAGAGTCCTGGTTCTTGATCTTTTCCAGATCACAAGTTTCATAAATAGTTTGTTTACCAGTGGAAGCCAATCTCTGTTTCTTGACAGACCCTAGAGGTTGACCACAGCCACATTTTTAGAGTTGTTAATGGTCAAAATAGAGGATGAAAATGCCAAAGAAACAGAACCGTCTTGTCACTACAAGAAAACACCTCGATTCCTAGGGACGATTTCCTCGGAATGTCGTCGGAATCACGCGATTCCGACGATATTCCGAAAAAAATGTCCCTCGGAAAATTTTCCTCGGAATCGCAGTTTTCGTCGGAATTTCCTGGGAATATTCCGAGGACATTCCGACGGACAATATTCCGAGGACATTCCGAGGAAGTTTTCCGATGGAACCATTTGTCGGAATTCCAACGAAAATTTCCGAGGGAAGAAACTACTTTTAAACATACTTATAAATTATAACTTATTTATAAATTATAAATTACTTTTAAACATACTTATAAATTATAAAAATGGCAAATATATATTTTAATATCAAAAACGTTTTGGTAATTGCAAATTTCCTAAAACCTAATCAAAATCAAATTCTCTAAAACCCTAATCTAAATCAAATTCCCTAAAACCTAATCAAAATCAAATCCTAACAATCTAACAAACCTACCTAACAACCCTAAACTAACAATCTCAATCCTAACAATCTAATAAACCTACCTAACAATCTAAATCTAACAATCTAATCTCAATCCTAACAATCTAAATTCCCTAAAAACCTAAGAAAATCGGATCTAGAACTTACATGGGGATTAGGAACGGATCTAGAGGGTGATTTGGAGGGGATTCGCCGGAAAACCGCAAGGGAGGAGAGGAATCGCCGGAAAANAATCTCAATCCTAACAATCTAATAAACCTACCTAACAATCTAAATCTAACAATCTAATCTCAATCCTAACAATCTAAATTCCCTAAAAACCTAAGAAAATCGGATCTAGAACTTACATGGGGATTAGGAACGGATCTAGAGGGTGATTTGGAGGGGATTCGCCGGAAAACCGCAAGGGAGGAGAGGAATCGCCGGAAAATCGCAAGGGAGGAAGAGAGAAAAGAGAGAAAGAGAGAATGGGGAAGAAGAAGAACTCTCTCGGGTTTAAAACCCGAATATTCCGAGGGAAAATGAATCCCTCGGAATTCCGTCTGAATCGCGGAGATTCGATTTTTCGCGAAAATTTTTGGCGGTTTGGTTTCCCGGTTAATGAAAATTACCGAGGGAATTCCGACGGAATCCCAAATTTCCTCGGAATTCCCTCCGAATTCCCTAGAATCAGAGAATATGCTCTGCATGTTTTCCTATTGGTCATGTTTTTCCTCGGAATTTCCTAGGAATATTCCGAGGAAATTCCTAGGAAATTCCGAGGAACAAGAGTTTAGGGTTTCAAAATCCAAAATTTAAAGCTTTAGACCATTCCTTCAATAATTTAGCAGTTTTTCCTTGGGTAACATTGACAATAGATGCCAAATAAACGTTGAAATCACAAAATTATTGAAATGAGTGCAAGTCTTGTCCTTTCCGTTCATTAAAGTGTAGAAGTGTTTATCTTATTGTTTGTGGATCTCGTTGACACAATCGGAAAAGTGTCTATTACTTGGTACAACACCAATGTCTTGTCCCATCATTAATCCAAGACACCTAATAAGGCGTATGTCAGTCTTGTGGAAATCGTAAATCGGTGTTTTTGATTCTAAATCATCATTCCGTCGGAATTCCCTAGGAATATTCCTAGGAATTTCCGACGAAATGATTGTTTTCCTCGGAATTTCCTAGGAATATTCCTAGGGAATTCCGAGGGAATTAAACCCTAAGGTCAAACCCCTAAACCCGATTTTTACAAGACAATATTCCTAGGAAATTCTGAGGACCACCCTGCAGGTCCTCGGAATTTCCTCGGAATTTTTATTAAAAAGAAAAAAAAAACCTATACTACTCTGAATCCGAGTCATCATCATCATCAGCACCAGATGAATCTGAATCTGGATCTTGGTGAAACTCCCCAATCTCTGGTTCATCCTTGACGTGAACGACGGCTTCGTCTCCAAAATCGGTAAAATCGATAACAAGATCAACTGCAGCTACATCTCCTGCTGCACTTAAGTTGCCGGATGTGTTTGGTTGGAGTGGGTCTTCCAGCTCAGAACTTCCCTGAACTCGGCCTCTCGGGTTGAGTGATGTAACAGTGACCCATGGATCATCTCTGTTCGTAACCCGGGGG
>CAKOAT010412932.1:0-31053 GCA_932364175.1 Eruca vesicaria subsp. sativa | reverse complement strand
CTTCCATGTTTTAGTTGGAAAGCATCAGTGTTATCTTGACAATATGGACATGATAGCCTTCCATGCGTTGTCCATCCAGATAACATACCATATGCTGGAAAATCACTTATTGTCCACATAAGTACTGCCCGCATTTGGAAGTTTTCTTTACACGAAACATCGTACGTTTCAGCACCTTGACCCCATAGCTGTTGCAACTAATATATCAGTGGCTGTAGAAACACATCAAGTGATCTCCTAGGATGCTCTGGTCCGGGAACGAGAATGGAGAGAAACAAAAACTCTCGACGCAGGCACAAGTTTGGCGGTAAGTTGTATGGTGTGAGAATCACTGGCCATGGAGAATACTGTCTCCCATGCTTCCCAAATGGGCTGAAACCGTCCGTACATAATCCAAGGTAAACATTTCTTCTCTCATACGCAGATTCTGGATAGGTCGACTGGAAATACTTCCAAGCTTTTGCATCTGAAGGATGTCTAATCTCACCATCCGTTGAATGCTCTGCATGCCATCTCATTGGTTGCGCTGTGCGTTCAGACTGATACAACCTCTGCAACCTTTCCGTCAAAGACAAATACCACATCCTTTTATATGGCACTGGAACTCTTCCACTCGTATCTTTATAACGAGCCTTCCCACAAAACTTGCATGTAACCAGCTGCTCATCCGCCCTCCAATAAATCATGCAGTTATCCCTGCATACATCTATTACCTGATACGATAAACCAAGACCAGCTACCAGTTTCTGAACCTCGTAGTATGAACCAGGGGCAACATTATCCTCAGGTAGAACACCTTTTACAAAATCAGCAATCGCATCCACACAGTCNCTTCCCCTCTAAAATGATCATTTACCATCTGCTCAGTACCTACACCATAATCTACGCCCGTTCTAATTGGTTCTTCTAACCTAACCGCAGGCTGAGGTTCGCTAGTACTACCATATTCATAACCAGTTTCCCCATGATGATACCAAACTTTGTAACTCCGTGTAAACCCTCGAATATATAGATGAGTCCAAACATCTAAATGTTTAATAACCTTCCTATTTTTACAAGTAGAGCAAGGACATCTTAACATACCCGTTTCAGCTTCCGGTTGGTTGAGAGCTTTCCCCATGAATTCCTTTAGACCACTTTCGAATTCTGGCGTAAGCAATCTCGTGTTCGGATCCATATGACGTCGATCGATCCACGAGCGATGATAATTATAAGAAGACATGTTTTTTCAATCACATTCGTGTGTGCAAAATAGAATGAGAGAGGATGAAGATATGAAGTGAATGAAGAGGATGAGGGGTGCTTGTATTTATAGATATCATCTGCCGACAATTCCCACGAAATTCCGAGGAAATTCCGAGGCAATAGCCGTTGGCGTCGGAATTTCCTCGGAATTTTTGAAATACCACAACGGCTAACTAACGGCTATAATTTCTCATCGGATTTTCCTGGGTTTATTTCGAGGGACATTTCGTCCTCGGAATATCATCGGAAAAATCCGAGGAAACTTTTGTTCCTCGGAATTTCCTAGGTATATTCCGAGGAAATTCCGAGGAAACACATAAATTGTGTTTCCTCGGAATATCATCGGAATATTCCGAGGAAACAACGTTCCCTCGGAAATTCCCTCAGTATCGCTCTGTTTTCTTGTAGTGTGTCCGTATTTCTAGGCTGATGTCTCTTACATTTCATCGGACTTTCACCCTAAGGAGGAGCAACAACACAAATCATATGAACACCGACATGATGCGGAGCAGCTCCAGTTGCTGCTTGAGAAAGATCACCGTGTAAGGGATGAGATCCGATTGACTCGTCGCATCTCTGAACCTATCGCCGAAGCTCCACAACGAAGACTCCATCTCACCATCTCTATTTCTTGGCTGTCGTCGTTGAACCAACGCTTGAAATCAATATTACTTGAGCCTGCAATTCTCAGTTGAAGCCTTAAGAAAACTCCTAGAGTCAATCTCTTTTGCAACGAAATCCCAATTCTTGTTAGCAAAAGCTTTTTCGAATTTTTAAAAGAAGAATTATATGTATTTTTTATTAAACTATGTTATATGAAGGCCAATGACATATGTTGTAATTCTTCTAGTAATTAAAGGGTTTTTAAAACTAATAGCTGAGAAGAGCTGTGGTAATGCCATATCATCTAAAATGGCAAACTTGTATATATATTACATTATTTTTTCAATTTGCTTCCCTTTTAATAATAAAGGGATGTAGGAAATGGCATGAATATATCTCAGCTCAACTCAAACGAGCCAATCTTTATATATTAAAACAGAACTCATGACTTGATTTCATGTGTGATTTTTTTTAAAAATAGACTATTACTAGAAAGTTATGTTACATTAACTCTCTAATAATCTTATCATTATTATAGCTTATAATATGCTTAACAATTTGGTTTTGGTAAATTACCCCACGCCTTCCAACTTAGTCACACAAAATATGTCAATAGATATAAGTTTAGGAATCTTCTATTATTTATAAGGAAATATGTCAATAATNTTTTTTTAAAAATAGACTATTACTAGAAAGTTATGTTACATTAACTCTCTAATAATCTTATCATTATTATAGCTTATAATATGCTTAACAATTTGGTTTTGGTAAATTACCCCACGCCTTCCAACTTAGTCACACAAAATATGTCAATAGATATAAGTTTAGGAATCTTCTATTATTTATAAGGAAATATGTCAATAATAGTTAAATGCATCTACAATATATTAACAAAAATCACAGATTAGTAATATGGAATATTTATATACCTTAACAAAATTTACACGCTATATATATTAAATAAATTTATTATGATGTAAATTTTTAAAATTATATTGTTTTAAAAAAAATTGTTTAAAAATTTTTTTTTTAATAAAATTATTTATAATATTAATTTACGAAGCTATAAGTTTAGTTTTTAGCAAAAATTTCTTCTAATTTTATATTATCTTTGCAAATTAAAATACACTAATATTTAATCAAACTTTATTTTTATTACTTTATCTAAAAATGAAATACTAATCTAATAAACAATAAAATATATAAGAAGAAACAAACACATGTTTGAAAAACATGTATAATATAGAAAATTTGAAAAAATCTATTTGATTAAAACACTCATTATATAATATTATTATGTTTGAAAAAATTTACTATACATATCATAAATATGTGATTACTATAATATATACCAATTTACAAGTGAAAACAAATTATTTATATAACTAACTATAAACGAAAACAAACACCCGCGCGGTTGCGCGGATCAAAATCTAGTTAATGTTTAAATTTAGAAACTCTATATATCAAATCATTGCTTTTAAATTTGTATATTTAAATTTTAATTATAGCCAATATATCCCTCATTAACCAAATTAAATTATTAGTAACTAGATGACTTCCTGTGTTATCGCAGGATAATATAATTCAAAATGCACTTGTGGTGAATAAATTTTGCATATATTTGAATTTATAATAATTTTGATAAATTAGATTTGTTGATAAAAATCGATAGAGAAATTTTTATTGGTTAATAATGGAAGAGTAACATTAATTTTATTTTATTATATTAATAATCATCTTAACACATGTGTCTCATAATTATCTCATATGAGTAAAAAATCTCATAATTATGAAAGTAAAATATATAAAATAAACTACCATATGAGATTTTTTTGTTTTTAAAAAATTGACTACTATATATGAGTTGTAATATATATATATATATATATATATATATATATATATGTAATATTTATTTTTTTATAAATATTCTATTATAATACATGTGTTAATTACTTCTAATATATAATATAACTTTATATTAATTACAAGGATATGTTGTCAAAAATATTTACATGGATATGTAATATATATATTTTTTGTAATTTTAACCAATATGAATTACTAAGTATAGTTTAGTTGGGTACACGATTAATCAATAATATTAGATTAACTTCAACACATTCTAAAATATAATATAAGAGATCACACTAAACATTCTCAAGATATTGGTATGTTTATTTGTTTTTAATTTGAATATAATAAATTAGTTAATAAAATTAGGATTTTAAATTTTGAATTATCATAAGAAAATTTGAAGTAAATTTTCCAAAAACTCACTTTTCTGTTTGTGTTGATAAATAGGCCCAATGTAACGGAAGCATATAAAGCCCAATAAGAATCTCACCCTATTTATTTTTGGACGTGCCACGTCGGATTTAACTAAGAAAGTTTTCGACTTGGCGCTACAATAAGCCTGAAAATTGGCACGCTTCCCTCGTCCCCAATCCCTGGAGCCAAACACTGTTCCATTGGTCCGCCACGTCAGCATAATCCAATTTCTGAAATTTGTTTTATGCGAAATTTATTTGGCGAAACCGTGATTAATTAGTAAAATAACAAGGAAAATATATATAAACCGACGGTATGTATGTCTCCTTCTCCAAAGCACACGCTCCTCAAACAGATCCTTCTCCTCCGCGTGCTAATCTCTCGCCGTCGATCATAATAACGAGCTTCAAGGTTTAGGTTTATCTCTCGCTCCAAACTGAAACGACTGATTTTCCCGAGAATTTCGAAGGTTCTTACAATAAGGATTTGGTTTATTTCTCCGTCGTTTCGTCTCTACAAATTTGCCGTTATTTTTCCCAATTTGACGTACGAATTCTCGAATTTGTTTCGTATCGAATTTGGGTTTGAAGATAAGGTTTCGCATTAGGTTCATAGAGACTAATCGCGAGAGGAATTGATAATTTCCGAGGGGTTTTCCGGAGGTTTGCGACGCGAATCCTTTGTTTCACGAAATTAGGGTTTCGAAATCGGAATCTGGGTACTAGTTTTATGTTGACGAGGTAAGAAATCGCTGAGGCAGGGTAAGGAGATGATTCTGAAACGGACCTTGACATTCGAGGAACAGAATCTGAAGCGGTGCAAAGTTGATTCAGAGGTCGAATACGGGAGAAAAAAGGGCGAGATTATAGTGTACAGGAGGAGAAAGAGAGCAAGCGTTGATCAACCACCATGTAGAGAAGCTGAGGAGTGTACAACGAGCGTAGGCTCCTTGACGAGTAAAGAAGAATCTCAAGACCAGTCTAGGTCCTCTCGGGGAAGAGTCCGAGTGGTTCCCTCGAGGTTTAATGACTCTGTTGTTGATAGACGTCGTAAGGTCGAGTCTAGCCAAGACGTTCGTGTAGTGAAGAGAGTCAAAGGTGGTTATGAGAATGGAAGCTCGAAGGTGTTTCCGGGGAAGGATAATGGAGACGGAAGCGAGGTGGATTTTGATGACTTGGGTTGTGGAAAGGATGGGAATTTGAGAGTTTCGGTGGTGTCTTCGTCCGATGACGCTAGTTCTTTCTCTGTGAGGGGTAAAGAGGAGTTTAGTGGCGAATCTGGTGTGTTGAAAGATCTCGCTGCCACGAGGAAGGGGGTGTATAGACCAGAGGACTTTGCTGTCGGAGATCTTGTCTGGGCCAAGTGTGGGAAAAGATTCCCGGCGTGGCCGGGTAAAGTGATAGATCCGGTTTCGCAAGCGCCTGAGGCTGTCTTGAAACATCGCGTCCCGGGGTCGCTTTGTGTCATGTTCTTTGGGTACTCGAAGAATGGGACTCAGAGGGTAAGAAACTAATCTCGGCGTCTTCGAGCACTTTCTTTTGTCCGATATTTTTTTTCTGAGACTACTGTTTATTTACAGGACTATGGATGGATTAGACAAGGGATGATTTTTCCGTTTACGGAATTTATGGACAAGTAAGTACTCGAGGCGGTCTTTCTGGAACCTTTCGGACTTGTCTGTTTGTACGAATTTCTTAGTCTTTTTTTGTCTCTTCAGGTTTCAGGATCAGACCAACATTTACAATAACAAGCCAAGCGAATTTAAGAAGGCACTCGAGGAAGCAGTTTTAGCAGAGAATGGGGTTGAGAGTAGTTGCGGAGCTGCTGAAATCAGCTGCCCAGATTCCTCTGCCACTGAATCCGAACAGGAGCATGGGCCTGCGTATAGCTTTCAGGTACGCTCTTGACACCTATTCCTTTTTCGTTAGATCTTCAAGTTTATTCTGTACTGATTCATTTGAGAAGAAAAAGCAAATAAATTGAGGACAATTCTTACTTTCGATTTCAGCTGTCAGTTCTGTTATGTTCCATAAGCAGCTATATCTGCTTTATACTTTATTTTCTAAGTAATGAGAGGACTATTGATATGCACGGATGTGCCATTGGTATCCTATTCTTTCATAGTTATTAGGAATGTTTCCAGAAAACGATGTGCTGATTCAACTTTTTGTAGGACTCATGTCCTGTGGACGTAAGGACTTGCGAAGGCTGTGGCACAGTAATGCCATTTAAATCTCTGAAAAGGACAAACGAATCAGAATCACAACCTGAAGAGCTTTTATGCAAGCCCTGTTCAAAGGTTCTTACTAAATTTCTTTACTCTTCTGTTTATTTTATTAAATCCAAATTTATTGTTACAGTTGTGGAAATCCAACCAGTATTGTGGCATTTGCAAGAGATCATGGCACTCTTCAGATGGTGAAGATTGGGTGAGAATATTTTTGAACATGTTGGGTAATACTGGTCTGAGTGATAAATTATTACATCAATGTAGCTAACTTGATAGATGTAATAGGTATGTTGTGATGGGTGTGATATATGGGTACATGCTCGGTGCGATAACATTTCGAACGAACGCTTTAAGGTGCAGTTATACAACCCTATATAAATATCAACTTTTGTTTTTTTAGCACTTACGACTACTATTTTCGAAGGATTGGACTAATTAGATTATAATTTTAAGGAATTGGAGCACAGCAATTACCATTGCCCTGATTGCAGAGCGCATCATGAGTGCGCACCAACAGTATTAGATGAACAGAACATATTGTTCAAGTATGTTGCTCTCGCTAGACTCTTTAAAATCTTGGATTCTCCTGCTTCTGTTTTGCATCGCTTTGTTTCTAATTCCTTGATCTGAAAACTGTCCACACAATCTTTGTGAAACAGGACTACAGAAAAAGCGACAGAGACTGAGCTGCCTGATGAAGTTACTGTAGTCTGCAATGGCATGGAAGGGACATATATCCGAAAGTTTCATGTGTAAGTGTTAGATATACTTCCATTTTAACTTACGCTTCTGTTATCAATTCCTGAAATTTTTTTTTTCCAGAATTGAGTGCAAGTGTGGTTCGTGTGGAGCACGGAAGCTGTCACCAAGTGAATGGGAACGGCATACAGGCTGCAGAGCCAAAAAGTGGAAGTACAGCGTAAAAGTGAAAGACACAACGCTAACTCTAGAAAAATGGGTACACCCTTATAATATATTCATGAATCTGGCTTTTATATATATTCCTGAATCTACTTGTACATTCCTTTTTTCTGTATGAGATTGAATGCTGACAACAAGGTACTGCAGATTGCAGGATGTACTGCTCTCCCTCTAGAACAAGGTGCCGCTGATTGCAGGATATTAGATAAGCAGATGATGCTCTCTTTACTGGAAGGTAAATTTACGGCTCAACTCCTATGCACATACTTCTCTTTCGGAGTGCATATTTGGCAGGCTTGCTTACTTTTTATTTTATGTGCACAGAAAAGTATGAGCCAGTTAGTGCAAAGTGGACGACTGAAAGGTGTGCTGTATGTAGATGGGTAGAAGACTGGGAAGAAAATAAGATGATCATCTGTAACAGGTTACTCTATACCGATTTTGGTAGTACTGAATTATACAGCGATTGTATAATCAAACATAGAGTCATAATATCTAAGTCTTACTAACTTTTGAATATGTCTTCAGATGTCAAGTTGCTGTGCACCAAGAATGCTATGGGGTAAGCAAAGCTCAAGATCTCACCTCCTGGGTGTGCAGAGCATGTGAGACACCAGATATTGAGAGAGAGTGTTGTCTTTGTCCTGTAAAAGGTAGTATTGCAGAACTAGCTCATTCTATGTTTTTTCCCATTTTGCATTAGTGATGTCATATTTCGAGTTCTTAACTGTCTTGTCTCAAGGTCACATTATTAAGTACAGAGACGCGTCAATTGAACTCACTTGCCATGTCTATATTTCTTTCCTGGATTTCAAACTGAATCTTCCTTTTATTTATGCAGGTGGTGCTTTAAAACCAAGCGACGTTGAGGGTTTGTGGGTTCATGTAACATGTGCTTGGTTCCGGCCTGAAGTTGGATTTTTGAATCACGAACATATGGAGCCTGCCGTTGGACTTTTCAGAATTCCAGTAAATACATTTCTGAAGGTAATAATGAAATGATGGAAGTAGAAATTATGCTATACGTTTTATTATATTTATAACATTTGACATCTGATACTTCTGTGAAAACATCTTTTAGTTTTGCAGAATTTGTAAGCAGACACATGGCTCCTGTGTGCAATGCTGCAAGTGTGCCACTCACTTCCACGCAATGTGTGCATCACGGGCAGGTTACAGCATGGAGGTTAGTCCTTAGTCTTCTTAGCCTTTGTTGTGCCTAAGATAATTTTCATTTTTCATATTCATGCCTTAATAGGTGTTCTGTTAGTTGATCGGCTTAGTGTTGTGTAACTGATGCTGTTTTCTGTGGAAATATTAGATGCACTGTGTAGAGAAGGATGGTGTGCAGATAACAAGGAAGTCAATTTACTGTGCTTTTCACAGGTTTTTGTTTTCCCGGCATATTCTTTAATTGATCTCTTATGTGTGATCGCCTGTAACATTTTAACCGCTATGTAGGAAGCCAGATCCAAATAGTAATGTAGTTGTGCACACACCTTCGGGAGTTTTTGGATCTAGAAATTTGCTTCAGAATCAAAATGGGCGCATCAAAGGTTCAAGACTTGTTATGACCAAGAAGATCAAGCGTCCAGGTTCCGATATCCAACCCCAAGCAGAACAGAGTCATGGTTCTCTTTCTGCAGCAAGATGCCGTATCTATAGCAGATCAAACACGAAAGTATGCATTTAGGGATCTTATTTAATCTGAGACGCTTGACATTTTTTAACATTCTATTGCTGTACGACTTGCAGTGAAATTTGGTACTAATTTAACTCTGTTACTACTGATTTTTCAGAAGGTTGATCTGGAGGCGATACCACACAGGTTGAAGGGACCAAGCCATCATTCTTTGGGTGAAATCGAGAATCTCAACTCTTTTAAGGCAAGTTTCTCATTCAGAGCTCTATTCATGTTCATTGTTTCACTTTGTTGGGAGAATAATTTAATGAATATCCCATTGAGATCTTGATCTCTCTTTTACTTTGCTACAACAGGAGGCAGATACGTCAGGTTTTACTTCATTCAAAGAACGGCTAAAGCATTTGCAGGTAAGCGGTGATCCAATAAGAGTTAAGTATTATTTTCTCCATCATGTTATCCTTTAATCTTAATAAATATTATTATCTTGTTTAGAGAACAGAAAATCTTCGGGTCTGCTTTGGTAAATCTGGCATACATGGATGGGGTCTCTTTGCAAGGAGAAGTATCCAAGAAGGAGAAATGGTATTTACTATTCATGATTTTAATGGCTAAACTGAATCTGATGTGAGTCTTTAAGGAAGGTACTGATTGCGGAATTCTTGTGCAGATCATTGAGTACCGTGGGGTGAAAGTTAGGAGAAGTGTTGCAGATCTGAGAGAGGCAAACTATCGTGCTCAAGGCAAAGATTGCTATGTAAGTTCAGATTACTTGCTGACATTCATCCTTATCCAGACTGCCTCTAATGGTCAATTTAATTATCTTAAAACGCAGTTGTTCAAGATAAGCGAAGAGATAGTGATTGATGCCACAAACTCTGGAAATATAGCCCGATTGATCAACCATTCAGTAAGTTTTCCAAAAATTGTGACACACACTAGACCACATGACACAACTAGAACGAAAAACTAACGATGCTCATGTCTTGTTGTGTCAGTGTATGCCCAATTGCTATGCACGTATTGTAAGTGTAGGCGATAAAGAAGAGAACAGGATCGTCCTCATTGCAAAGACCAATGTCTCACCAGGCGAAGAGCTTACGTAACACACTTTTTCTTTCAGCTTTCTCTTCCCATAAAAATTCATCTCTCTTTCAAATTCTTGACCTTAACCATGAAAATCAATTCGTATACAGGTATGATTATCTCTTTGAGGTTGATGAATCTGAAGAAATCAAAGTGCCTTGCCTTTGTAGAGCTCCTAACTGTCGCAAATTCATGAACTGATCAGAGTTCTAGCCGCGGCTGGTTCATGCTGACTTGTTTACCCATTGATATTTGATTCATTGGTTAACTCGCCATTAAATTGTATGTCCATCGGTTACCTTTCCCGGTTTAGCAGTTTTGTAAATCTATAGGATTTTATAACAACATAGGCTACAAATGAAGACTTTACAGTTTACGCACTTTTGATTTTTAATCTACAGGTTATCAAAAGTGTTGATATCTTTTCATGTTTTACATAAATATTGTTCCTTAATTTCTATAAATTAAGTCGAATTTTTATTAGACCGGTAATAATATAGCTTGGGAGGATCTAGTCGGTTTAGCTTCCATCGGTTGATGGTGAACCGAGTTCGAAGTTCATACCGATTAAAAATGTGTAAATCGACTATCGAGTATTGACGATTGAGAGGTGGGCCAAGAAAGTTTGTTACAGGGTCAGAAACGTCATTTAGATTCAAAATTTCAAAAATTCGCTTCTCTCCTCCGCGGGTATAAACTCACCAATCACAACGAAGCGATTCAGAGCTAAAACAATATTTGAATCATTAATATTTTTGCTTTTGCTTAGCTAGTGAGATACTGAGTGAGCAGAGGATGAAGACGAGATCCAGTGATGTACAAGGATCTAACAGAGGGAAGAGGAAAGCTCCAGAGGGAGACGACAATGACAGAGGAGGGAAGAGACGATCGGTGCAGAGCGACGAACAGAAAACCGCTCCTCAGGTCAACGATCATGGTAGAGGGAAGAAACGATTGGCACCGATCAACGAACAGAAGAAGAGGAAGATACTCAAAGGAATCCACGGCTGTGTTTCTCCTCATACTTGCCGTTCGAGCTTCTCCTGGTATTTTACCTCTTCACGAATTAGTTTGGTGCTGAGCTCCAATTTGATTTCGAAATGTTTGTAAGGCGTTTTAATCTGACTGTGTCGACTCGATCAATCGTCTTCGGTAACTTCTAGGACTGAAATTTCGTAATCAAATTGGATTGTATGAGAAACCGATTTTAGTAACTTATTATCGATTCTTGTTTCTGACTGTGTGTGGTTGACGATCGATCATATTTTGAATCATGATACAACGAAAGAGGAATATGAAAATCGAATCTAGAATTAGGATTCGTCAATATAATAAGTCTCTGCGTTAGATTCCTGAGTTTGTTCATATTATTTTTCTCTGTCGAATCAGGTTTGAGCAGGACATATGGACATACATAGCAAGGTTTTTGGACGGTAAATCACTGGTGATGCTGGGACCAACAAGCAAATGGTTTAACACGACGGTGATGGATGATTCTATTTGGAGGTTTGCCTACTTGCGTGATCTTCAGGTCCCTAAGCCGTGTCTAGTTTCTTCAAGCTGGAACAAGATCTATGCTTCTGCTTTTGGTAATTATTATTATTATACACAAATTACATCAAGAAATAAGAATATTGTATTTACATCAGTTTCCGATTTATTACAATGGTAAACTAAGAAATGAGATGATAGGAAATGCAGATGGGAGTCACTCTTACTTGTCCACCACAAGGAAAAGCATATTGGTCAGTCCCTGAATTTGATTCATCATACTTTCTTAGTCATGTTAATACAGTATGTTTCTTCATTTTCTGATCACAAACTCATTTTATCTGGTTCTGACACTGAAATTACAGACTGGATGCGTATTGGTGCCTTTACTCTCGACTCTCGAATGTCTCTCCTGACTGAGAGTTTGAATGGTCAATTGAAAGTCCCAAGGGAAGGAAACATTGAACAAATGCTGCAATCCAGTGGTTCATGTATCATAGAAGACATCAAAAGTGGTATCTGGATTGCAGGTAAGACATCATAGGCTCTGGAACTTGTCCACAAACGAGGAAGATGTAACATGGCTTATCTTTGTTTACAGATTTACAGCTTGTTCGTTGCCCTATCTGTGACCTCAGTACCTGTGATGGTAAAAGTCTCTTATCAACTCAGATATGTTAGGAACTGATATTAATGTATCAGTCTTTGCAGTAACTAAGTTTTTGACTACGAGTTTTCTGTTTCCACTGTGTAGGAACAATGCAAACACTTGATAGTAGGCATATTGAACTGTTCCTGAATGAAGGATACAAAGATGGAAGCTGGGACTACAATCTCATCGGATCTCATAAGGTACAGAAAGACACAAATGCAGCTTGTGGAGCCATATTTGATCTCAAACACCTTAAAGCATCTTCAGCCTCAGGTAAGTTCAAGTGCAGTTACCCTTCTTCTCCACTTTAAACCCTTGACTCTGGCTCACACGTTTTCATAAATTGAAATCTTTATAGGTATTCTCCACCTCAAGTCTTGGATCGGAGAGCCAGATGATTCCCAACCCAAAGCAGTTATCACAACCCACGCAGTAGCTGTCCACACAAGGTTACAGAAAAACGAAGGTATTACAAATGTCCTTACCACTTTTCATAATCAACCATCTTTAAGAAGAATACACAATTATAATATTTTACATATCAAAATTGCAGGAATCCTTGTGAAATATCAGACGATGAAGGCGGGAATTGACGGTGACGTTGTTGCCATCAGAATCTCCCAGCAGCTACTCTGAGTTCATGATCACAATGTGTTATCAAGGTCACACAATAGAGCCTTAAGTATATCTCTGGTATGCATATAATTTTACTCTTAAGTAAAATATGACTCTGCTTCATTATATGACTTTACATCTTTACAGTATGTTGCAAGAATAACCTGAGAGGTTACTGAACTTGTTGTCTACAAAACTTACGCATCACTGAATATAAGAAAAAGATTTAAGACAACCTTTTCCTTTAATTACAAGTAATTATTGTAAGTATATCTCATTCATGTTCATAATGACGTACTCAAAGCAATTCCATCTCCTTCTTCCCTCTCCTAAACGCCTCAAAACACAAAACGTTGCCACGGTTACTTAAAACAATGGTAAACTAAGAAGTGAAATATTGAGATGATTGCAGAGAAAGGGGGTTAAGGATTTGGAAGCAGGGATGCGTTTCTGGTTTGGTACTAGAGACATTGGATTGTGATGTTCTTTTGGCGGCTGGTATCTTGGAGTGGTTCATATTACGAAAGGTGTATAGTTTCTGGAGGTTGGGAGTAAGGGAGGCTGGATGGTGATACAAGATTGTTGTGCCAGTAGGAGTGAGTGCTGGTATCTTAGTAGGAGTAAGGGCTAAGATTGTTCAATGAAGTTTCATGACCAGTAGGAGTGAGTGCTGGACTCCTAGTAGGAGTGAGTGCTAGGTTTTTGATTTTCTCATTTGGACTGAGTGGTTGGTTATGGTTTGCTGTGGGAAGAATGCTGGACTTATGGAGGCTGCGAAGCAGAGTTTTTGAACCAAAATGGTTCTATAAAATCTTGTTTTATTTCAATTTTGTTCAGAAAACTATAAAAGGACACACATAGTTGTAACAAGGTCTTTTCTTTTGAATTAAATTTATCATTCAATTCAAAAAAAAAAAATATTGAGATGATACAGATGGGATTCATCACTCTTACTTATTCCATCACAAGGAAAACCATATTGCTTACTTTGTCCCTGTAAACTGGATTCATCATACTCTCTTCGTTTTGGCAACTATATTAGACAAAATCTCATGTGAGTATAAGCTGTTAAGCCATATGATAACTTTCTCACTCTAAAGATTGTATTTACTGTCTAGATGTTTTGATTTTGTAATGTTCATCTTTCTTTTTTATCAAACTTTGTAATGTTCATCTTCTGATTGTATCCTCTCGCTTTATCTGGTTTTGACTCAGTTACCGATGTTCCTTCTCCCTTCTGTCCTTCATTTCATTTCATACACTTGTCACATTTCATACACTTCATCTCAAGTCTTTAACCAGAGCCAGAACTCTTGACTATCAATTAATTAGGAACTGACGATGTTGGGCTTCATATGTTATAATATCTAAAAAGCCCAATAAACTCAAGTTTCAAAAAATTTGATACGCCAAAAAAATTGCACCAGCCGGGAATCGAACCCGGGTCTGTACCGTGGCAGGGTACTATTCTACCACTAGACCACTGGTGCTTTACGTTTTTACAAGAATAAACAATTATATCACACAAAACATAGATTTCTTGCAAGTTTATCCATCACCAAGGTCTCTCTCCTCCTAGGGTCTTCATCAAATTTGAAAGGGAATCAATCGGAAATCACCGGAGAAAATCAGCAAAGTTCTACGAGTAGAGAGATCAAAATTCTTCGAATCCAAACGAAACCCCCTTATAGAATTGCGTACGTATCCTGAGTAGAAGAAGAACGATGAGGAAAGAGGAGAATCATCCAGAAAATAAAAGTCGGGTTGATCCGAATCTTCCGAAATGGGTCTGCCAAAAATGTCACCACTCCCTCACCATCGTCGGCGTCGATTCCTACGCCGGCAAGTTCTTCAATGATTCCCCTCCTTCCGGTTAGCCCCCCTTCTTCCCTCCCTCTCTCTCGATTTCAATCTATTTAACTTTTCATTTTTCAAGCAAGTGACTAGATTATAAGTTACTTGTTATGGTTAGAATTATAAAGAGTTTCAGAATCAGACAAACTTGTGTGTAGTGGATTTGTATATATTATGCCTTCTTGTCCTAATGGCTTGTGTTATGATTTAAAAAAATAATAATAATAATAATGTAACTGTTATATCCAGCAATGGAAGGCTCTTGTGTTCAAGCAATTGCCTAGATTAGAAGTTACTGCTTTGAAATCTTCTGACTTATATAAAGAGTTTCAGAATCAGACACTAACTGTGTGTAATGAATTTGCATGTATGCCTTCTTGTCCTTATGACTTGCGTTATAAAAAAAATTGTTACTTAGGCTCTTTCCATCCAAAACAGTGTTCAAGAAATTGCTTAGATTAGAAGTTACTGCTATGAAAATACTAGACTTTATAAAGAGTCCAGAATCAGAGAGACCTGTGTAATGGATTTGTAGACATGCCTTCTTTTCCTAATGACTTGTGTGTTTAAAAAAATGAATGTAATTGTTATTAAATTGTATTGCTGGATGTAATAATTACATTACTTGTGTGTAATTAAATTTTTGATATGCCTTCTTTTCCTAATGACTTGTGTTATATAAATAAAAAACTAACGTAATTGTTATGTCCAGCAATGCAAGGCTCTTCCATCCATGGAGCCAACAGTGTTCTTGGTTCAACACGTATGGACAACTCTTTTGTTGTTTTACCTCGACACAAGCCTCAATCTCAGGGCATTCCTCCACGTCCTCGTGGGGCTTCTTCTCCTCAGCCTCATGATGCAACACACTCTGGGAAGGCAATGGATGAATCGTTTGTTGTCGTGTATAAGTCTGAGTCAGCTTCTGATTCTGGAGGCGCTTCTCAAAATACGTCAGCCCTTGAAGTGGGCCAGAATGGTCCTTTGCATTCGAATACTTCTGGGTTTAATGCGACTATCAATGTCTTAACACGTGCTTTCGATATTGCTAGAACTCAGACACAGGTATGCTTCTCTAATGGTTTGGCTCTTCACTGAAGATCATATCTTCCTGATTAAATGAAGCTGATAGTATGTTCCTTTCTATTGTCTTTGGTTCTCTCAGGTTGAACAGCCATTGTGCCTTGAATGCATGAGGGTGTTGTCTGATAAACTTGAAAAGGAAGTCGAGGATGTGACGAGAGACGTGGAAGCATACGAAGCATGCGTTCTGCGGTTAGAAGGAGAGACACAAGATGTGCTTAGTGAAGCTGATTTTCTCAGGGAAAAGAAGAAGGTAAGTTTCAGTTTTCAGCTTATTATTCAACCCTAGTATGAATTGCATATGATATTAAGTAGTAACTAATAAGTGCTTTTGCTTTTGTCCTTCTCTGCTTAGATTGAAGAAGAAGAAAGAAAGCTTGTTGCAGCTATAGAAGAATCAGAGAAGCAAAATGCTGAGGTCAAGCGTCAACTGAAGGAACTTGAGTCAAAGGGAAATCGTTTTAACGAACTTGAAGATCGGTAAAATTCTCTCACTGTTCCTCTGTTGGCAAAAAAAAAAAAAAAATCTTCAATGCTCTCTTTTTGATTTTCTCACATGTCTTTGTTGTAGATATTGGCAAGAGTTCAACAATTTCCAATTTCAACTAATAGCTCATCAGGTGCGTTGCTGGTGGTACTCTCTAAATGAAACTTTGACCTGTGGAGAGTAATACTCTCTAAATGATTATTTGACCTTCAGAGAGTGATACTCTTAGGTTTCTCTCTTATTTCAATTAATGATACTTTGGAGCGTCCAATTCCTTGACAAACTCTCGATAACAGTTCTCTCTCGTTGTGTGGTATTAGTTTTAGGAATAGGCTTTATCAGCATAGCACTTGTTTTCTTAATATTAGTGCTAATGATATGTCTTTGTAAACAGGAAGAGAGAGATGCAATCTTGGCGAAGATTGAAGTCTCACAAGCACATTTAGAGTTATTAAACAAGACAAATGTACTGATTGATGCCTTCCCCATACGGTATGATGGAGAGTTTGGTACAATCAACAATTTTCGACTTGGGAGACTCCCTAAAGCACCGGTAAGCGTTGCAAATTTCTGTGTATTTGATGTGCATAAACCTCTTCCTGCTCATATAAAGTCTAAAACTAGGTCCCATGAAACGTTATCAGGTTGAGTGGGATGAGATAAATGCAGCTTGGGGACAAGCTTGTCTTCTCCTCCACACGATGTGTAACTATTTCCGGCCAAAGTTTCAGTATCCTTGTTAATATCTCATAATCATTTTCCTTATTGTTCTTTTTGTGTTTGATACTATTTACTGTAAACGAAATTTATCCTTAACCAGTAACCCTCTCTAAGATGTCGAGTCAAAATACAGCCAATGGGAAGTTATCCAAGAATCGTGGACAGCACCAACAGCACTTATGAACTGTAAGTTATCCTAGTGTGTGTTGTTTTTCTTTCTTCAGCATTTTTTACTAAAAAAAAATGTGTGATGATCATCTTCAGATTTGGTCCTGTAAACTTGTTTTGGAGCACTAGATACGATAAAGCCATGACGTTGTATCTGGTATGTCTTAAAGACTTTGCTGAATTCGCAAACGCAAAGGATCAAGAGAACAATATTCCACTAGAGAAATGCCTCAAACTTCCATTCAAGTAAGTCCCCACTCTCATTACCAAACCTTATGGTTTCATCTTCTTGAGAAACCTCAATAATGGCCTATCTTGTGTTATTAATAGGTTACAATCCAGAGCTTTTATAATATGTAATCTTTTTGCGCAGAATCGAAAATGATAAAGTGGAGTCATATTCAATAACGCAGAGCTTCAACAAGCAAGAGAACTGGACCAAAGCACTGAAGTATACTCTTTGCAACCTGAAATGGGCTCTCTATTGGTTCGTTGGGAACACTAATTTCCAGCCTCTCTCTGCAACTGTCTCGTTGCCTTCTGATGTGTCAGCAGCTGGTTCCTTGTACGCCAAGCGAGGTCCTGGTTCTAATAACCAGTCTGGTAAAAACTTGAGAAACTCGTGAGGAGATGGAGATACGAAATGAAACCAGTGACTTTGTGTGAAAGCATTTACTGTTATAACATCGAATAATAAGAAACACTGATGCTGATAACTTATTGTACAGGCCACTTTTACATTGTGTGTAATTATTATATAAACCTTTCACAGAAACCACCAAAGTTCAAATTGTTACAAGTCGAATGTTAATATTAGTTTTATAGAGTTGAAAAAAGTATACCACGCATCTAGCAGAAGGAGAAGCAGCATATACAAACCGAGCAAGCCTTGGCAAAGAAAGGACTAATTTGAAAAGAAAAAAAAATGCTGAAGAAGCCGTTTGCAAGTTTAAGCCTATTTATTTTGTTCTTGTAAATAGTAATAGTAAGGGGAGTACAAGAAGACACTATCAAGTAACAATTGCTTTGTTCATTCTAACCCTCTCTTATTCATAAATAACTTAGATATAAGTTATATTTATTATTGAAATAAAAAAAACAATGCTGCTTGTTTCTCTGAAGGTCATTATTACTCAAGGCTTCTCTTCGTCTAAATTAGAACAGGGAGGTCCATGCACGGAATCAGCGAAAAACTCCTCTATTTGATGAAAATCAAAGGAAGAAAGAAAAAAAAAATTAGAAAAATATCAAAAGAAAAAAAGATGATTGAATGATAAAGCAGCACAGCAATATATAAACCAAACAATAACCAAATCAAGTTCAATTTTCTTTTGGTTTTTCTACTGACATGTTTAAAGACTAGTGGTAAATGAAGAGCTGAAATACTTTATGAGATTATGGGTTTACCTATGTCCTCTTGGTCAGGAGAATCCAGCAAAATATCTGAATCAGATGGAAGAAACGGAGAGCCTGTATAGTTTCCTAAGCCTTCTAAATCTCCTACATACACATCTTTATCCCATAACCAGCTCTTGTTATTATACATATATATATAACAGTAACACAAACATGTGACATTGAAACTTACCTCCCAAGTTTGACATATCTGCGTTGAGGTCAGAAAGGCTAAAATCCCAGTCAAATGACCTAAGGGAATCTGTGGTATTCCCAGCTCCTTCTCCTCCAACATCAGCCGTGAACTCAGAATCAAGCACTGAAGTGTCCATTACCATGTCTGAAGCATCAAATGGAAAGTGTCCACTTGATGCCACAGAAGCTGGACTCACTGCCATCTCAGACATCCCACCACTGCTTGGTGGAACCACTTGAAGATTTGCATCTTCCACGGTTGTATCAACCACCATACTAAGATTAAGAGATTTTTAAAGTTAAGACATATCAACAAGATAAACCATCGAGATTTAACTTTAACTATGTTCTTACTTACTCTTTCGTTGAGTTCATCCTCAATGGCTGGAACTGCGCAGGTGCAGGGACTCCGTTAACCACATGGCAGCTTGACATTCCCGTTGCGGGATGGCCTGGAGGAACATGCATTTGAGGATGTTGTAGTACTGGATATCCAATTTGCATGCCAACTACTGTACTGCGAAGAAACAACTGTGTTAAATAACCAGTGAAACCAAAACTTTTACTTCGTAATATATCCAATTATACAATACAAGTTTTTTTGTCAGGAAACAAAGGGTTTTAGACTTATTACCAGGTGCCATGTGATGCATTCCGTTTGGCACCGGTGCCAGAGGAATATTTGGAGGAACAGGAGGATGCTTCATGAAATGGTACTGGTGCTCAAGCAATTGATTGAACACAACTATTTGCTTCTTCAGCTTCAACCTGATGTAATAAGCCCTGAAAAACTCTGGGTTTCCTTCTTCCAGTTTCTGCCAAACTGGTTTCACACACACAAAAAAAAAAAAAAGAATGGTCAAAGGTTCTGATGCAAAGAAACAAAGTAAAGAAAGAGACTTCAAGAGCTTTACCCAAGCTAGTAAATCCAGGTTCTATCCTTGCCCGAGTCAAGAGGGTCTTCACGACCTCATCTTTGTTCATGTACAACTGAATACATCTTTCTATCAAATTCTGGACCTACATCAATCATGTATATCATCCGATGTTACACAAAGACACACACACACACGCATAAATAGAGACATAGAGATAGAGGTAAAGCCTACATCTTTTTAGTTGAATTAACAAGGAGGAGGTCAAATATATATATATTCTTACGAGTTCAATATCTTCTCTTGAAATTTTCCTACTATCATTGCTTGAAGCAGATACAGAAACGGCATCTTGGATAGGAGCATCTATTGGTTGGTTAATTCTCTGTTCACCTTGGGACTCCTGTGAAGCTTGAGTGGAAGATTGTAGCTCTTGTGCACACTGTAATTAAATAATATATATATTAAATTTCACTTTTTGGTAATCAAA
Source organism: Eruca vesicaria subsp. sativa (assembly GCA_932364175.1). Classification (NCBI taxonomy): domain Eukaryota; kingdom Viridiplantae; phylum Streptophyta; class Magnoliopsida; order Brassicales; family Brassicaceae; genus Eruca; species Eruca vesicaria. The sequence continues at coordinate 11,027 of CAKOAT010412932.1, read as the reverse complement.
AAGTACTGATGAGACAGGTTTACTTAGACCAATAAGAACTATTGCGTGAACTAGTCTTAGCTAGAAGAGAATTTTAAACATTGTCCAGTATACTATACGAAAGTACTGATCTAACATGAATAAGCAGCTACAAGTGAAGACAAAAAGGGAAAGGCGCGCGTCTCAAAACCAAGGAATCTTAAGAAAATAGCAGAAGTGCTTTGATGATCCTTGTATTATACAAGAACCTGTTACCTGTTCGGTCTTCATTACTGCTGAACCTAAACTGCTTTGATGATCCTTGAATCAGAACTCTACTCTTTAGCTCAACAACTTGGTCAGTTTCTTTGTTTTATAATTTTGATAATCAAAGATAAACCTGAATTACAGGAAGAAGCAAGAAGAAAATAATTAGTTATATAGACCATAGTTCATCTACATACTAGCACCTAACAGGTTGGTAGCTAAAATAGTCAGCTAACAGTCTTTTTTTCACTGAAGAATTCATCGATTCATAACAAACAATCTTGTGTACTTTCTCTCTTCTCTAGTCAGCTACCAGTCAAAGCAATACATTTTTTTAGCATACCAATAAAACAAGAGTAAGGAGGGTATAAAGAGAAAAGCCTTTTTCCACAGTGATTTGTTAATTGTCAAACAAGAATGGAAAGTGAGTCCCTCAAAACATTTGTTTATTAGAGTTCCAAATCCCAAGTAAAGCACATTACAGAATCTATCTAATAATATATTAATAAAAACCCTTTCATAAAGTTTTAGTCCACGGAAACTAAATCTTTAGCAAAAAGAATAATAGTTCATCCCCCAGTGTATGTAGATTGGTTTCAACATTCACATCAACTACAGCAACACAAGTAATAAAGTCTAGAACTTGCAAATCCACTAATGATAACTGTACATTTCTAATTAGATAAATTCCAGAAAGGTTTGACATTTGTGGAAGAAGAAAACAAAGGGAAACAGATTCAGTGAGTATAGTAATACCCAAAATTGCAAATTGCTGTTGAGAAACAGAACAATGAAACAAAGATTTTTAAAAAACAGAAGAACAATAAACAACACACACACCCCCACATGAACAGAAACACAGTCTAATATAATATTCAAGAAAAATCAATAAAGCAGAAAGAGATTATAGTTGAGGAGGGAACTATCGAAATAAACAAACAAATCCAAATACATATAAACAGATTCCAGCAGCGAATCTCACCTTCCCCCGCGAAACCCTAAAATCTCAACACTCAGAAAACAAAAGTTGTGAAGTCGACAAATTGATTAGATCCCAAAAATTATGTCTTTTAATTCAACAATTCATATGAACTCTGAATCTAAAAACAAAAACCTAAGAAAGAGCAAGAGCGAGAGAAAGAGGACCAAATGAGAAAAACAAACAAAGTTTCTTTCTGAAAATTTTTAGTACAAAAGAAAACAAAAATCTGAAAGTAAAAGTCAGTAACGGTAAAAAATTAAAATGCAAATGACAATAGATGTTAAGTTGACTCACTGGAGAAAGAAGAAGGAAACAATATCAGGAATGAATAAACAAATACTGATGTTCCCTTTTTTTGTTACTATAGGATAAACATCAATATATATGAATATACTACATCTTGAATTAAATGTATGTGATTGATATTCGGACAATGAAAAACCAAAGCTCGGTTATGGTTCAAATTTACCGTTTTAAAACTTAACCGAACCAAACCAATATATATATACACGTATATGGTCAAGTTGGTGTTTGATGTGTTACGACAAGGCATGGCCATGACCTGCTTCTCTGCGTTACTCTTTGGGAGTGGCATTTTCCATTATTTTCTGGCAAGGACCACTTCTCTCTATTTTTTTTTTCTTTTGAAAAACTAACCACTTCTCTTCTAAAACTTAATACTAATTTACTAATTCTAAAATTCATGTCCAATATCGACTTCTCATTACGAGTGGGTCTCACTTCTAGTATTTTTTCTGGAAAATAAATAAGTAAATACTAAGAAATGGTTATGTCAGTCGTATTCACTAGGCGCCAAAACAAGATCTCAATTACTCAAATGTTGACTTCCCTTTCACTACAATTGTTTATCATCTTGTACTATAATATCCGACGTTTCAATGTCTTAAACAATTCAACATGTCACTACGTTCAAACCACTTCCACAACTATATTCTTCATTTTCCTATATATCTTATCAAAGATTTCTAATTATTAACATTTATTTAATCAAATTAAAATTGTTCTTTCGTCGTATTCATCTTTTTTGCTTTTTGTTTGGTTTCATCCGACTCTGATTGATTTGAAATGGTGTAGACAGCATTGTATTTTTTATCTAGACACTAATACTTTTTTTTTGTAACATCTAGACACTAATACAAAGTGTATAATGCCTATGATATCAGACAGAATATATTGGCGCTAGGGGTGGGCGCAAGGCGAGTACTTGCTATTTTGCATGTACTCGCGACTTGACTTGCCTTGTACGAATAATAAAATTTTCGACTTGTACTTGACTTGTTTAAAACGAGTACTTACTATTTCGAGTACTTGATGAAAAATAAACGACTTGCAAGTTATTTGCCTTGCTCTATTACTTACTATTTACGAGTACTTGTGCACTATTTACGAGCTTTTTCGGAATATTTAAGAACTACTAACTAAATAACATTCTGTTAGAAATAGACATGAAAATTTGTTTTGTTTATTTTACTTAAAGTAACATGTAAATTACTTTAAATAGAATATTTGTTCATATTATAAAAAAGATAAATTAAAAAATACATATTATGGTATATAAACATTGTATAATGATCACGATAACAAGAATATCTTCTCTAAATAAGTAACAAGTAATAACAAATCATATTACTAAATTTTTAATATTTGTTGTTGTGTAATACTTGACTAGATAACGACGAGTATTCAAAGATCAAGATTGAATACAAAATAAGTAACAAATATAAGAAGAGTAGTGTGTATTTATGTCTAGTCCTAAATGCAAGTAAAAGAAAAGACAAATATGAAAAACTAATTAATAGATTATGTAACAAATAGCAAGTAATGGAACAAGTAGCGGGGCGGAACGAGTCAAATACAAAATATAATAATGATACTTGATACTTGACTTAGTCTTGCAAGTAATGAAAATTGTCGCCTTGTTACTTGCCTTGACAACACCGAATACTTGAATTTTTAAGGCGGGTACGAGTCAAATACCGAGTTTAAGGCGAGTAACGAGTAATGATGCCCAGCCCTAATTGGCGCAACACAAACACACACACAAAACAACATTTAACCAATAAAACAAAAATCAGAAGCATAAATATTCAAAAAAATGATTTACATGCTCCTATTCTAGGCTTCTTCAACCATTGTTTTGCATCATACTTAAATCCCCTCTGATCCAAAAAGTTCACCAGATCCTAAGCATGTGTGATGGTGTTCGAAGATTCTTCTTTTCTTCTTTAGAAAAATCTTCACGCCAAGGGAAGAGATGCAATGGCTGAGTATTGCGTTGATTGTTACTTCTGCCTATGCATATGAAAAAGATTTGAGAAAATATATCGATTGCTTGATGAAGTATGGTGTCGTCATCCTACTACAACTTTGTAGTGGCGAGATTCAGGTTGAATTCTACGACTCCTCATGTATCAGATGACTTAAATCGCCTTGTATGGGTTATACACAAGGTTGAATGCTTCAAAAGAAGCCACTACATATGTGGCACCATTAAAAGGACAATTTTTGTCATCTCAAAAAGAATCTCTGCCTTTTTAGAAGCATGTAACGAATAAGTAATTATCATCTAGTTGTAGAGAAGCACTTGTCTACTTTCTGAATTCTAAGGGTTTTCTCACAATCTAACAGAGAATAGTCGGGTGATTGTAGATACAATCTGATGAGCCTTGAGAGATATCATTCGTCTTCCATCATTCTTGTTCTGAAAGCTAAAACATGAAACTTTGAGTGATTCCATCCCATGAGCCTTAAGGCAGAAGACCACTATACACCAAAAGGGTTCATGCTTTAGTTTTCAGATTTCTACTTAATATTAACACACAACAATGAAATATTGAACTACATTAGCTTAACCTTGAAATTTTTGATTGATTAAATATATATACACATATATCATATGGTTGTATAATATTATGTATTGGATGTTGTGTTTAATAGTACCAGCAAAACCATAGTTTAGATAGATCATCATCACCACTAATCTTAGATTCCTAAATATTACATATTATATCACCTCAATTGAAGACCACCTCAATTTCCTCAGCTTTTTGCCTCAAAAGATTGTGTTCTCCTTTGGTTTTGATAATAATTTCTTGAAATAAATTTTTAGACGTCAATCTAAAGGAAAATGGTGACTATGTATATACAAAATTTACTCAGAAATTGTAATGAGTTCCACAAAAATAATCATAATGCAATCCTCAATTTCCTAAACAACTACAAAAAAAATTAATGGTGTGAATCTTCCTAAGTTGATCAATAGAGGTTCTCATGTCAACAGAAACATGAGTCAAGAACTTAAGAAAGATCGTCACTAGTAAGCTTGGCTCCTTTGTTATCATCCATTCCAGCAGCTGAATGGAAGTCTAGGTCAATCTCTCTAGTTTCTTCTCCAGAACATGATCCAAAAAATTAACACACAAAAATTATAACTTACCAAGGCTGACAAACTTAAACTTGCTCAGTGTTGACTTGGCTGGAAACAAACGATTTTAAGTAATTATTAATACAACATTAGCTTAATACTATAGTACTAGATTTGTTTCCAGTACTATTTTACAAATATATAAATTTGATTATTTACAAACTTATTAACATTTATCGTTTTTCAGACACATAAATATATGAATATAAACTTTTCAGTCAGTCTGTGTTCTGTTTGATGGACCAAAAGAAAATTAATTACATAAAAGCATTAGGCCCAAGTACAAATATTCTTCATGGTGAATTTTGGTTACTACATAATATATTGGGCTGGGATTGAGATTATGATGATGATCTTTAGTTTGACAAAAAAAATATTATTTTCATACTACATAACACCAAATATAAAGTTTCTAGATTTTACGACATAATTATTGGTTATGAGAGAAAAATACACAGTAATTAGTATCATACAATAATACAATAAAGAAAAGGGGGAATACCAGCAATAGATAGGATGTCCATGTAGGATAGAAAATTCAAACCAATCAGAAAACTCCAATCTACAATATCACTTTCTATTTCATGTCAATTTCTCTCTCTCTTTTGCTTAGCTAGCTAGGTGTGAAAAAATAGACTTGATGATTCATACTAAAATTACAATTGAAACTTAAAGTAAGAACAACGGATCAAGAGAAAAATTTGCACTATATATGAGCGCTAATATCAAACATGTAATTTACATGTGATTTACGTTCAGTCGTTCACAATATACACATTACTACATGCGATTACCTGCTAGAGAGATACCACGTGTGTACTTATAGTTATAGCTAATTAATATCATGCATGTAAGTTATATTTGAAAATTTGCAGATTTTATACATCGATTTAGACGACATCAACTATGTTTAAGAGAATTTAGACTATGTCAACTATTTTTGACATAAGTGAAGACAATGTTAGTGTTTAATTAAACTATGAAGGAAAAATTCCTTAAAACTTATCCTGATAGATTATATTGTTAGCTTTTTCTCCATTACGATTCTATAGTTTAAATTAATTAATTGTCATAAACACATAACATCAAACTAATTCCAAAATCTGAAACTCTTTAAAGTAATAATTGACTCCAATTCGAAGCAACGTAAAAGGAATCAAAGCGTGATGAAGAAAAAGAACATAGTTATCATATGCATACATTTGCATAAACAACACATTCGATTTTGTTTTTCTTTAATACAAATTCTTGTTTCTGCACCCTCGAAGAGTATCTCATAGTCTTTCAGAGAACCAGTCATTGATTGCAAATACAACCCCATCACTCTTGATTCAACTCATCATCTAACATTCCTGTTTTCAAGGCTAAGGCATGAACCCTCTTGATGTTGCGCTTAACAGGGATTGTGTTGACAGAAGAACCAAGCCCATAGTTGAGATAAATCTTCACTAATGAGCTTGGATTCTTAGTTTCTTTCCATTTTGCTAGATCTTTTGCAGTCTCTTTGAACTTCTCTATCTTCTTCTCCAGAACGTGGTCCTTCCATCCGGTTTCGGCACTAGTCCCGTGGTAGAGACAAACGAGATCTAAAACTGTAAGATAGTCCATTGCTTCGGAAATCTCTCCCACCGAGTTGGATACAGAAATCTGTTCCGGAATGAACTCCTCATTCCACTTAAACTCAGTTTCAACTTCCCGCAACCCCCCCCCCCACACACACAAAAGCATTACTCGAGAATCAGCAGATTAAAGAACTAAACCGCAAATATCAACCAGAGATAAAATAACGTAACCTGAAATCTTAACCATACACTCATAAAATGTTTTGCACTTATCCAGAAACACTTAAAAATGTCACTTATAATGTATAAATATATATTTACTTTTTTTTAATGTGCTGCAATCTAATATATAATCCAACTATTAAAATGTTTTGGATATATAATCCATGACACACTAAAAAATAAACCAGAGACTAAATAGCTGAACCGGAAAGCTAAACCAGAGATTAAATAACTAAACCGGAAAGCTATACCAGAATCTAAAGAGCTAAATCAAAGTAATAATCAACCATATGATTTAATGTTTGATTTTAATTCACCTCAATCAACAAACAGGATCAATAATTTTAGTTAGTTTTAGAAATTAACCTTGATACGCTTCCCAATTCGGTTAGCCTCTCAACAGCTGACGCTTCTGCAAATATAAAAAAAAGGGTTAATTATTTGATTGATCAAAAATATTAAATAAAGCAAATGAACAAATAATTAACACACAAAATAAATTATTATAACCCTACCTAGGCTCACGGATTTGAGGCTGCTCACTGTTGACTTGACTGTAAAAAAAAACACACGAGCAAAATATTAATTACATAAAGTTTGATCAGCTGATCATGCTATACAAATGAGTATAAGAGTTTCGGCTAGTCTGTGTTCTGTTTGATGGACCAAAGAAAATTAATTACATAGAGTATTAGGCCCAAGTACAAATAGTCCTGATGGTGAATTTCGGTTACTACATAATTTATTGGGCTGGGACTGAGACTATGATGATGGGATTCGGTTTGACAGAAATTATTATTTTCGTACTTAACACCAAATATAAAGTTTCTAGATTTTACAACATAATTATTGGCTATGAGAGGAAAATAAACACATAATATGTAATTTCATGGTTGGAAAATGGACTATCATGCTATACAATATCATTGAGAATTTGTTTGTAATCTCATATTTATCATGTCTGCAGCAAAATTTTGAAATTCCTGATGCTTAATATAATACAAATAAACTATAATCAGAGTGAAAGTTCTCTACTGGGCGTTATGTGTTGTAATGTTTTAGGTAATATTAACTTTTATTGTGTTATGATATGATGTTGTTAGGTTATATTAAATTATACAGTACTCTATTTAAAGGAGAGGAATTTACGGCAGACAAAAAAGTTTCAGAGATATAATTTGTAGGGAGAGGATTTCATGTCTATGTATTTTGTATGAAATTTAAGTGTTTATTTAAACAGGCGATAGAGACAGGACTTGGAAAGACTGCAATAAGTGTATGTGTATGCATGTTGTTATGATCCATGAGTGGGAAATTAATTTTGGACTATTATAAGTCGGTCTATGAAATATTGCTAGACAATAAATGGTTACTCTATGTTTTACACAAACTCAATGTGACAAGCAGTGTAGACAGGTAAGGTGTTAATAATTAGTACAAAATGTAATTAGTGCAAAATTAAAGGTTATTATTTTTTAAATAATATTACCCGTGAAAGGATCGATCAGAAGTTTCCTCAACACAGACATCTTCTCTTTGTCTGTTTAAAAAGGAAATAAAAACCTAATCAGTAACATTTTGGCTTAAGAAACAAACAAAATTGAACCTTTAGTTATAAAACATTGTCAACTAAACAAAACTAACAACATGAACAGAAGATCATCAAACATATAATCAAACGACTCAGTATCTCAAGAACATCAAAGATTATAGCTTTTGCTCTTTTTCAAAAAAAAACTTTAGCATCTCAAGAACATCAAAGATTATAGCTTTTGCTCTTTTTCAAAAAAAAACTTCAGCATCTCAAGAACATCAAAGATTACATCTCAATAAACCATCTGATAATGATTACTTTTGGCTATGAGCTACAACTTCATGAAGTTTGAGCTACAACTTCATGAAGTTTCCTCAGTTTTTTGCCTCAAAAGATTGTCTTCTCATTTGTTTTGATAATAATTTCTTGAAATAAAAATTCTAGATGTCAAGCTAAAGGAGAATTTTTACTATATATGTACAAAATTTACTCAGAATTGCAATGCGTTCCACAAAAAAAATCATAATGCAATCCTCAATTTCCTAAACAACTACAAAATTTTTTTTTTGGCACAGCCATAACTCATTGTTATTTCCTCTCATGTTATTGACAACCTAACACATTATCAGGTCTTTTATTAATCCAATCAAATATCTACATTATTATTTTTATCTACATCTACTTAGTTTTTGATTATTTGATATCTGTTTGCAATACTTATATATGTATACAATGAGGATGCATTTAATCAAAAAACCAATGACAAAATTATAATATTCAAGCCACATCCATAAAGAAGAAACAATAACAAGTCACTGAATATAATTTTTTGGTTTCAGATAATCATTTTACCATCGTCATTTGATTGTCATTTTTTTCAAGCTAACTAATTTATTAGCCTACTAGTTATTTTTAAGCTATCTAAGTACTTTATTTTATGTTGGCAAAGAAAGAGTAAACTTCTAATATTAATGTATAAAAATTTAATTGTTTAATTGACATTGATTTGATGTTAATTTTTAAATAGCTTTATCTTTTGTTTCATCGGTAAATTTTCTAGCAATTTTGATCTGAACCGTTTAACATAATACCAAAAAAATTGTAATCTTAAGCTGGCAAACTCATAAAACGAAACCTTCCAATCTTCCAGAGTCAAACCCCAAAAAGAGAGTAACATAAACCAACACAATTTTTCTGAAAACAAACCCAAAGAAACACTTAAGAACCAAAGCAACTAAAACAAATTTCCACAAAGACATAAGACAACACATCATCTCCAACTAACATGTTCCTGGACCTGAACCTAGAAAAAAAAGCGATTTGAGAAGTTTCCCATTGTGTTATTACATCCAAAAAACAAATGTATATTATGAAATGTTATGTATTCCTTTACAGCTTTTTATTAACTCTTGTTCGTCACCACAAGAAATGTAAATCGACGAGGCATCCACCGTCTATTTCCCCTCATAGACACGTGCCATAATCCCCAGTGTTGTGATCCATGAGTTCCGTCGTCAGCACCGGCAACGGTACTCCTCTGACGCTTGAATTTCCTACCGGTGAGTTTTGTTTGTTGTGGGACAGCTCCGTTCACGGTTTTGACGTATTTTGGAGTTGTGGTCTCTCAAGATCAAACCTTCTGAGCCTTGTTGATGCAGCGTTTCAAGCGGTTTAGGGCATGTTTATTGGGAGGTTCTTAGTGAACAAATAGACTTTGTTCATCAATTCGAAACTGAGTGTCTTTTTTATAGGCGAAGAAAATATCAGGAGAAGCTGGAACAGCAAGTAGAAGCAGAGCACCGAGGAGATACACAGCCATGGATTCCTCCGAGGGTCTTCCCCTTCTTCTGCTCGTTTCTTTGGGCTAATATTCCCTTCGATCTATTGTAATCTTCTATCTGAGGAGCGGTCTTCTGTTCGTCGTTCTGCACAATCCTTCTCTTCCCTCCTCTGCCATTGTCGTCTCCCTCAGGAGCTCTCCTCTTCCCTCCAGATCTTTTCTTCATTTCCATACTCACTCAGTTTCTCACTAGTCGCTAATGATTCTAATACTGTTTTAATTCTGATCTGATTCATATATTCGCGGAGTTTCGAAAATTTTGAATCCAAAAATGAGTAACAAACTTTCTGGGCCCACCTCTCTCAATAGTCAATACTCAATATACACATTTTTAAATCTGTCCTGAACTACGAACCAGGTTTTGCATCAACCGATGGAACCTAAACCGAGACGATCCTCCCAAGCTATATCTACTCTATTAAAATAGAGTCATTCTTTTTATCTACTAATACAAGTTGTCATTTAAATTTGGACCCTTTTTAAAATGTTACAAATAATATAAGTCATATAATTGATTGAACCGTATTACTTAAATTAAACCAACACAATTAATGTAAAAAGACGACCTTAATGTAAACTACCTTCAAAATACGGCAGATATCTATGTGAATACCAAAAACACATATTTCCTCCTACAAATATGGAATGTTCTAAAAGAATTTATATCATCAAAATATGGAATATGGAAATCTACTAATTATACTTGAATTAAACCAGTGATTATTTATGGAATATAGTCTTGTGCTTACTTTTATTTTTTGAACAAATTATATAGTTTGGTTTTTGGGTTTAGTATTAAGAAAAAAACTCCAGAAAACATTGAATACTCTTTTCACCTTAAAATATCAAAAAATCAATTATTATTTTCAGACTCAAAAGGTATTTAATACTAGATTTTGACCCGCCCTTATAGAGGGCGGGACAACCGTTTTTGCTTTAAATTTATGATGTTGTTAGATTATTCACAAGTATGTATAGGCATGAGTATCCGGGTTCAGATAGATGGTCGAAAAGATCTGATGGTCGAAAAGAATTATGGTTTAATCCAACATATATAGATTAAAATCTTTCCTAAATTCCATAAACATAGGTTTTGTGATTTGTGAATTTTATAAATCTACGCCTGCTAGGATGTAATATGTCGTCTCGCTAGGATGTAATATGTCGCCGAGATGTTAGGGTCCAAGTTAAATGGTATACCTGAAGATCCTCGGTTT
>CAKOAT010411821.1:235070-247943 GCA_932364175.1 Eruca vesicaria subsp. sativa | reverse complement strand
GCCCTAGGTCACGTTTAACATCTCCCGATGAACCTCCGAGATTGCCTCCGTAAGTTGTGGGATTTGTAACAGCCTCCTCTTGACCAGGTCTTATGTGTCCAACCTGAGCTATTTCTCGTTAGCTGTTTGTAAACGAGGTCCGGACCTTTTTTCCGTGACCTGTTTTGTTAATGATTTTTCCATTAACAAACAGGTTCCGACTTTTATTCAGCTCTTCTTCGAGGGATAGATTACTAATGGTCTTGTAATGTCCTATTAACGATTTTTATCATTCGAACCCATTATTTCAGCTAATGGGCTACATTCGGGCCCAACAATGCGCGGTGACCACAATGTCATTATCTCTTACTGAAAGACCTGGAAATCCTGTAAGTTGGCTGTTGACAACTGTCAGGGGTCGTGCAATTCTTCACATGTCCACTTCCATTACTATCTACATGCCCTTGTAGCGGCTAATCCTAACATGATAGCTAATAATCCAAAATATGCAATTTGTATGTAAAAACTATTCTAGAGATTTTTTTTGACCGAAATTATGCTAGAAATTCTGTAGTAGTAAGATATATATGAATAATAGTTATAGATATACAATTCACAAATAGATATATTTAAATAATTTTATGTTAGCCTTCCAATCAATACTAAATAGAAATGGAAATAAGAGAGAGGAAACTAGTTCTTTTGAAGTCTTTCACCAACATAAGCAAAAGTGGCTTTGGGACTTACGGTGATGTGTATAGGAGGAAGAGAAGTTGAGGTGTTGGTTAACGTTTTGAGGAGTTCAGTGTTCTCTGTTTATCCTCAATTGATTATGTTGTTGCTGAGGTTAAGAGAGAAGGAGTTTAAGACATATGCTTTGGTTTAATTTTCAGGATAATGAGAGTGAGAAATCAGGAGGAATGCTACTAATTTAGTCCATACTTGGGTGATGGATTCTTGCTTTTGGGATTCTGAAACATCAAAGTGGAAAAGATCGGGTCTTGTCTGGATATGGAGGTAAACTTCAGGCCGGGAAGATTGAGAGTCAAGTTATTGATATCCAAGTGAAGGGAAGGAAGATAGCCGAGCTGGAGGCTGCTCGGAAGGTCGCTGAGCAACATGTTTGAGAGCTGATCGCTTCGTCGCAGATTAGCCAGAAGAACAAGGAGGCTGAAGTCAAACTAGCTATCCGTCAAGGGAAGAAGGAGGTAGCTGATGCTTACAACAAGATCTTGGTTTCTTTCAAGGAGAAATTTGCCAAGAAGAAGGAAGAGGTTAGCCTTCAGATTTATGCTCAGGAACTTCAGGCTAATACCGTCCTTCTTGAAGAAATGTTGGCCAATGAGATCAAGAGTGTTGATGAGGAGTATCAGCGACTGATGTCGTTGATTCTGGAGGCTACCGCAGCGTATGAGAAGGCTCCGGTATCAGATTTTTCAGTAAGCAAGTTGTCTCTGCCACAGATCTCGGAGACCTCAGGTACCTTTGAGATCAACGTATTTAAACCGTCGTTTTCTGGAGGATATGGTTCTAACTTAGGTCTGGTGAATCTGGCTTCAGCTCCAGTTGAGGCAACCACAGATGACCGTGAGAAGGAGATAGGCGATGGATCCTTAGCTAAGGAGTTGGTGCCAAGTGAGAAAGATAAGGATGAGGAGAAGGGTGCTGACGAAATGGAAGTCTAGATGTTGTCTGTTCTTTTTTAGAATTATGTCTTTATGTTTTCCAGACTTTTTGCCTACTGGGCTTTCTTCTATCTTTGTTAAGACTCGCGACCTGAGGAGGTCTTTAAACCTTCGCTTTGTTTAAGATCTTTGAACTTAAGTAGCCTGGGGAGGCTTTTAAAACCTTTATTTCGTTTTGGTTTTGTTCTAAGTCATTTGACTTGTGAATATTTTCGTTTCTCTTTAACTGGAATCGAGTTTTCTTGCTGAGGGTCTTGTTGATGACCTGATGAAATCTTTAGCACGGATTCGATTGTCTAAGTTGAAGTCTTCGTTTCTTTGAATAAAGGATTTTGGGGCTCGCTAGCAGCAGGTTCCGTTATCTTTCAGCGCGAGATCTCGAGGTCAGGTTTTCGGGACCTGATTTTACTCGGGACCTCTCTTTAGATGTCGATCATAGCTAAGGATTCTGGGACTTTTGGTCGGGTTCTTTAGGAACCTGAATTCGCTCCTGAAGGATTTTGAGACCTTGGATTTTGCTAAGGATTTTAAGACCTTGATTCTTGTTAAGGATTTTAAGACCTGGGATTGAGGTTTATGTTTGTCGAAACCTGACTTAGATAGTAGGGTTTTAAGACCTTAGGTCCGGGTTTGCCGGGACCTGATTTTGTATGAAGAATTTTAAGACCTTAGGTCTGGATCTGCCGAGACCTGATTTTATTTGTAGGGTTTTAAGACCTTAGGTCCGGGTTTACCGGGACCTGATTTTATATGAAGGATTTTAAGACCTTAGGTCTGGATCTGCCGAGACCTGATTTTGTTCGTAGGGTTTTAAGACCTTAGGTCTGGATCTGCTGAGGCCTGATTTTATTTGTAGGGTTTTAAGACCTTAGGTCCGGGTTTGCCGGGGCCTGATTTTGTATGAAGGATTTTAAGACCTTAGGTCTGGATCTGCAGAGACCTGACTTTGTTCGTAGGGTTTTAAGACCTTAGGTCTGGATCTGCCGAGACCTGATTTTGTTCGTAGGGTTTTAAGACCTTAGGTCCGGGTTTGCCGAGACCTGATTTTGTATGATAGAAACTTGAGATGCTTGAATGTAGATGTTTTATTAGTAATTCTTATGGAATACATAATAATCATGGAGCTAATAGCCTGGGCTGTGTGTTTTTGAACACGTGCACCCTTTGAATGTAAAGACAAATATGTTGAGGTGAGATTGGGGCTGCACTCATGACGGAGTTGCCTACGTACCCAGTCAAGGGATCAAGCCGGACTAGTTCAATGGATTTTAGGTACCTAATGGTAGTATTTCTTGAGATTCATGGCATTCCATGATCGGATTTCGGGTACCCCGGTTCGTACCTTCATGAGTCTGTAAACGCCTGGTCGTATCACGTGGATGATCTGATAGGGGCCTTCCCAATTGGTCCCTAGCTTTCCGGCGTTCGGCTCTTTGGTATGGTTAAAAANCTCCCGGTGGTGGTTTCGGCTGGGACGACAGCTTCCATCCCGTAGGCTAGGGAGAAAGGGGTTTCTTCTGTAGCTCTTCGTGGGGTGGTTCGGCATGCCCAAAGCACTTCAGGTAATCTTTCGGACCACGAACTTTTATCGATTCCGAGGCGTTTCTTGAGGTTTGCTAATACTGACTTATAAGCAGCCTCCGCCTGACCGTTTCCCTGGGGGTATCGAGGTGTCGACATGGTGAGGCGAATTTTCCATTTCTCGCAGAAGTCCTTGAAGTCATTAGATATGAATTACGATCCGTTATCAGTTACGATTTCGTATGGGACGCCGTGGCGGCAAATGATGTCTCTCCATACGAGTCGTTCGGTTTCGACTTTAGTTACCTGTTGGAAGGCTTCAGCTTCTATCCATTTTGTGAAGTAGTCTGTTAGGACTAGTAGGAAACGTAATTTCTGCATTCTTGTTCCTGACACGACTAGCGGTCCTACGATATCCATGGACCATCTCATGAATGGGTATGGAGCGGATATCGAGGATAGTTTCTCTGAGGGTTGGTGTATAAATGGTGCGTGCCTCTGGCATCTGTCGCATGAGGATGAGTAGACCTCACAGTCAGCGATAATGGTAGGTCAAAAATAGCGTTGCCTTTTGATTCGGATAGCTAAGGCTCTACCACCGCAGTGGTTTCCACAGGAACCATTGTGCATTTCTTTCATGAGTCTGATAGCGTCGAGGCCGTGGACGCATCTCAGGTAAGGTCCCGATACGCTTCGTTTATAGAGGATAGATTCCATTATGCAGTATCTTGCGCTTATTGCTTTGAGTTTCTGAGCTTCCCATTTATGGGGGGGACCTTGCCCTCCGAAATATACTGCATGATTGGGATTCTCTAGTTCTCTCTTCCTATGATTTTGTCGTGAAGTGATGAAGGAGGTCCCTGTGTCGGATCAGGTTCCCGGGTGCTGTTGCGACCGGAGGTCGGGCCCTGGGGGATATTCCTTCGGTTAGGTTCGTCGGAGCCTAGATCTGGAGGAATATCTTCGGGTGTGTCGTTAATTTCGGGGGTCGGGATCGTGCCCCCGGTTGGAGTTTCGGGTTCAGGGGAATATTTTGTTCTGCGAGTGTTTACTCTGAAGACAAGTGAGCTTGGAGGCTGGGTTGTGCCCTCGGAGGTGTGCTTTTTGAATTTGCGAGTTCATGTTTTTGGGAACCAGAATGTTGTTAGAACTTGGGTTGCTGCTGACTCGGAGCAGTTACCTTCTGTTTGCTCTTTCGGTTTGCTATCGATTTGCTATGTCGATGCTTGGTTTTTCGATTCACTCTACAGGTATAATTCGTTTTACTAGATGGTCTGATGTAGATGCTAATGCAGCCAGCGCGTCTGCCGAGGAGTTCTCTCCTCGTGGGATTCTTGTTAACTCGAACTTGTCGAACTGTTTAGTGAGGCTTTGTACGACTTCGAGGTATGCCCCCATTCTTTTGTCCCTCGTTTCGTATTCCCCGTGGAACTGGCTAGCTACCAGCTGTGAGTCACTTTAGGCATTTAGCTCTCGGATTCCGAGGCTTAGGGCGAGTCTCAATCCTGCGATTAGCGCTTCATATTCAGCCTCATTATTTGAAGCGTTGAATCCGAGCATGTAGGATTGTTCAATGGTTTCTCCGGCTGAAGAGGTCAGCCTTAGACCGATTCCGGAGCCTTGTTTTGACGAGGCTCCGTCAACGTACAGGCTCCACTCCAGAGCTTCAGCTCTCGGATCTAGTTGTTCAGACGATAGTTCGATGATAAAGTCGGCGAGGACTTGAGCTTTTATGGCTGCCCGGGGTCTATACTCGATGTCGTATTCGCTGCGATTCGTCCAGTCAGTCTTTGTACCTCCCTGGTTGTCTTAGGTGACGGCATTTCCAGGAAGGTCACTATCTGTTTTGGGTTGGCTTCGATACCTCTCTCGGTTACGAGGTAACCGAGAAATTCGCCCGAGGGCACTCTGAAGGTGCATTTTGCGGGGTTTAGTTTCATATCGTATTTGTTGAGGATATCAAAGCATTCTTTTAGGTGGGAGATGTGATTTTCCCCATCTGAGGATTTAACCAGCATATCGTCGATGTATACCTCCATGGTTTTTCCGAGCTGTCCGGCGAACATTTTGTTCACAAGCCTTTGGTAGGTAGCTCCTGTGTTTTTTAATCCGAATTGCATTACCTTGTAACAGTAGGTCCCGCGTTCGGTTATGAACGCAGTTTTTTCTTGATCTTCAGGATTCATCATGATTTGATTATATCCCGAGAATGCATCCATAAAGGACAAGAGCTGATGGCCAGCTGTCGCCTCGACGAGGCGATCGATGTGAGGTAACGGGAAGATATCTTTAGGGCAAGCCTTGTTTAGGTCGGTGAAATCTACACAGATTCTCCACTTCCCGTTTTTCTTTTTCACTACTACGGGGTTAGCCAGCCAATCGGGGTAATGTACTTCTCGGATGGACCCTGCTTTCGTGAGTCGATCTACTTCGTCGTTGACGGCTTGAGCTTTTTCGAGGCCTAGCTTACGGCGTTTTTGTTTGATCGGTTTGAAAGTAGGGTCTACATTGAGCTTGTGAGTTTTGACGTTTGGGTCTATACCCTTCATGTCGCTGGTGGTCCATGCAAACGTTTTGACGTTGCTTTTCAGGAAGTCGATTAACTCCTTTTTAGTTTCGAGAGGTAGCTCTGATACGATGTTCACTTGTTTCTCGGGGCCGGAGTCGTCGATGCTAACTCGTTCGGTTAGGTTCCTAGGGGGACCTCGAATATTTTGTTGCATCTCTCGACCTTCCTGGATCTGTAATTGCTATTGGGGTGATTCCTTGAGGATTCCGAATCCTCCCAAGTAACAGATCCTAGAGATCTTCTGGCTACCTCGTACGGTGGTTATTCCGTCAGGTGTCGGAAATTTCACGCATTGGTGATAAGTGGAGGCTACCGCCTTCATCTTGTGAATCCAGAGTCTTCCTAGGATCGCGTGAAATGGAGAAGGTCTGTCGATGACTACAAAATTGGTCATTTTCATGATTCCTCCAGCTATGACCGGGAGCTTAATGGTTCCCAAGGAGGTAACTGTTTCCCCGGAGAAGCCTACAAGGTTAGCTTTCTGACCAATGATTTTGTAGTCATCTATTTCCATCTCTTTCAGGGCGTTATAGAAGATAAGGTCGACCGAGCTTCCNATGGAGAAGGTCTGTCGATGACTACAAAATTGGTCATTTTCATGATTCCTCCAGCTATGACCGGGAGCTTAATGGTTCCCAAGGAGGTAACTGTTTCCCCGGAGAAGCCTACAAGGTTAGCTTTCTGACCAATGATTTTGTAGTCATCTATTTCCATCTCTTTCAGGGCGTTATAGAAGATAAGGTCGACCGAGCTTCCGGTGTCAACCATCAGCTTAGGCACCTCGTAACCTGCTATGTTCAGGGTGACGATTAAGGCATCATCGTGAGGTCTGTCGAGATCTGATGTCTCGCTTTCCCAGAAAGAAATCTTAGTGTTGGATGCAGGGTTGGGAGGCTTAGATTGAGCATTGGAAACGGCCTTCCGTATGTGACTCTTGATTGAATTAACGGAGTCTTGACATATATCGGAGCCTCCGAGGATATAATCCACCCTCGAACTGGGGCTCGATTGAGGTGGTGGTTTGCTTAGGAGAGTCTCGGTTTGTAGACTTTTCCCTTGGGGAAATTTCCCAAGAATCATGTCAACTCTTTTTCTTGGGAGCTGGCGGTGGCGAGTCTGTTTCCTTCTCAGGCGATCTTTCGCGCTTCGGACAGGTATCTGGGACCTCTCTTCTGGTAAGGAGGTGGTTTTTTGAGTTCCACGTCCTTTAGTTCCCCAGCTACGAATTTAGCTGTCAACTGTCGTTGGAGGTCCCAACATTCCTCAGTTGAGTGCCCTTTTCGATCGAGATAAGAGCAGTGTTTGTTCTCATCGTAGCCTTTTGACCAGGGGGTTTTGCTTGTCGCGGCAACAGGTTTTTCCTGTTGGACTTCCTCGACTGCATAAGAATGTTCTCCCTGGGTCTGATTATTCCGGGAGCTCCCTTTTCTAGAAGATCCTTTTGCTTCCGAGGTTTCACCTTTTGGGTGATTCTGGGATTTCTTATGGATTTTATNCAGTGTTTGTTCTCATCGTAGCCTTTTGACCAGGGGGTTTTGCTTGTCGCGGCAACAGGTTTTTCCTGTTGGACTTCCTCGACTGCATAAGAATGTTCTCCCTGGGTCTGATTATTCCGGGAGCTCCCTTTTCTAGAAGATCCTTTTGCTTCCGAGGTTTCACCTTTTGGGTGATTCTGGGATTTCTTATGGATTTTATTTAGCGCAGCTGTTTTCTCTTCCAAGGTAATATATCTTGATGCTTTGTGAAGGGCATCATCGATAGTTGGGGGAGGATTAAGCATTAGCTTGGACCAGAATTCTGATTTGTACCAGAGACCTCTTCTAAGGGCTTCGATGGCAACTTGATCGTTGGGATTCGAGAGCTTAGTTCTGACTGCTCTGAATTTCTTCAGGGTTTTCGGGGGGTGTAACCCCTGAGTTTTTTCCACTGGAGGATCTCGGGTTAGTTATCCCAGTGGTGGTCTGGTTCGGTTGAGCATTAGCCGGAGGCTGTTGCTCAGATCGGTGATCGGCGGATCGAGGCTCTGGGTCCTGAAGATCCGAGTCTCTTCTGTTCGGTGAGCCGTTGATCTGGATCACGGGATCAGGGATAGATGGGTTCGTTGCCTGGTTGGAGGGATCCATTCTCAAGTTACAGAGTAAAGGATTCAATTATCTCGTCCCCACAGACGGCGCCAAAATGTGAGGAGTAAAACTCACTCTCTAATTTAGGTTAGGTTTAGATTGGGGAAAAGACAATCGTGGGCTGAATGCTGTTAGAACTTAAAGAATGAATATGATTGTAATTATGAATAAGGGTTACAAATATGATTCCGATGATTACAAAAGAAATAGCTGAATGATTTGTGAGTAATAATATATGTGAAAATTGGTTGAATGAATGAATCCTCTCTTCTTCGTCTCTCCCTCCTTTAAATTGCCCTAGGTCACGTTTAACATCTCCCGATGAACCTCCGAGATTGCCTCCGTAAGTTGTGGGATTTGTAACAGCCTCCTCTTGACCAGGTCTTATGTGTCCAACCTGAGCTATTTCTCGTTAGCTGTTTGTAAACGAGGTCTGGACCTTTTTTCCGTGACCTGTTTTGTTAATGATTTTTCCATTAACAAACAGGTTCCGACTTTTATTCAGCTCTTCTTTGAGGGATAGATTACTAATGGGCTTGTAATGTCCTATTAACGATTTTTATCATTCGAACCCATTATTTCAGCTAACGGACTACATTCGGGCCCAACAACGCGCGGTGACCACAATGTCATTATCTCTTACTAGAAGACCTGGAAATCCTGTAAGTTGGCTGTTGACAACTGTCAGGGGTCGTGCAATTCTTCACATGTCCACTTCCCTTACTATCTACATGCCCTTGTAGCGGCTAATCCTAACATGATAGCTAATAATCCAAAATATGCAATTTGTATGTAAAAACTATTCTAGAGATTTTTTTTGACCGAAATTAAGCTTGAAATTCTGTAGTAGTAAGATATATATGAATAATAGTTATAGATATACAATTCACAAATAGATATATTTAAATAATTTTATGTTAGCCTTCCAATCAATCTTAAATAGAAATGGAAATAAGAGAGAGGAAACTAGTTCTTTTGAAGTCTTTCATCAACATAAGCAAAAGTGGCTTTGGGACATACGGTGATGTGTATAGGAGGAAGAGAAGTTGAGGTGTTGGTTAACGTTTTGAGGAGTTCAGTGTTCTCTGTTTATCCTCAATTGATTATGTTGTTGCTGAGGTTAAGAGAGAAAGAGTTTAAGACAGATGCTTTGGTTTAATTTTCAGGATAATGAGAGTGAGAAATAAGGAGGAATGCTACTAATTTAGTCCATACTTGGGTGATGGATTCTTGCTTTTGGGAGTCTGAAACATCAAAGTGGAAAAGATCGGGTCTTGTCTGGATATGGAGGTAAACTTCAGGCCGGGAAGATTGAGAGTCAAGTTATTGATATCCAAGTGAAGGGAAGGAAGATAGCCGAGCTGGAGGCTGCTCGGAAGGTCGCTGAGCAACATGTTCGAGAGCTGATCGCTTCGTCGCAGATTAGCCAGAAGAACAAGGTGGCTGAAGTCAAACTAGCTATCCGTCAAGGGAAGAAGGAGGTAGCTGATGCTTACAACAAGATCTTGGTTTCTTTCAAGGAGAAATTTGCCAAGAAGAAGGAAGAGGTTAGCCTTCAGATTTATGCTCAGGAACTTCAGGCTAATACCGTCCTTCTTGAAGAAATGTTGGCCAATGAGATCAAGAGTGTTGATGAGGAGTATCAGCGACTGATGTCGTTGATTCTGGAGGCTACCGCAGCGTATGAGAAGGCTCAGATATCAGATTTTCCAGCAAGTTGTCTCTGCCTCAGATCTCGGAGAGCTCAGGTACCTTTGAGATCAACGTATTTAAACCGTCGTTTTCTGGAGGATATGGTTCTAACTTAGGTCTGGTGAATCTGGCTTCAGCTCCAGTTGAGGCAACCACAGATGACCGTGAGAAGGAGATAGGCGATGGATCCTTAGCTAAGGAGTTGGTGCCAAGTGAGGAAGATAAGGATGAGGAGAAGGGTGCTGACGAAATGGAAGTCTAGATGTTGTCTGTTCTTTTTTAGAATTATGTCTTTATGTTTTATCTTTGTTAAGACTCGCGACCTGAGGAGGTCTTTAAACCTTCGCTTTGTTTAAGATCTTTGAACTTAAGTAGCCTGAGGAGGCTTTTAAAACCTTTATTTCGTTTTGGTTTTGTTCTAAGTCATTTGACTTGTCGTTTCTCTTTAACTGGAATCGAGTTTTCTTGCTGAGGGTCTTGTTGATGACCTGATGAAATCTTTAGCACGGATTCGATTGTCTAAGTTGAAGTCTTCGTTTCTTTGAATAAAGTATTTTGGGGCTCGCTAGCAGCAGGTTCCGTTATCTTTCAGCGCGAGATCTCGAGGTCAGGTTTTCGGGACCTGATTTCACTCGGGACCTCTCTTTAGATGTCGATCATAGCTAAGGATTCGGGGACTTTTGGTCGGGTTCTTTAGGAACCTGAATTCGCTCCTGAAGGATTTTGAGACCTTGGATTTTCCTAAGGATTTTAAGACCTTGATTCTTGTTAAGGATTTTAAGACCTGGGATTGAGGTTTATGTTTGTTGAAACCTGTGGGAACCGAAATTCGCACTGTCAATTTTCCGTAAAATATGGAAACTTAGGGCGAAAACCCTAATTCTCCTGAGGTCCCGGATCTCTGCGGAAATCGCTATAACAAAAGAATTTAGAGGAATATGGATGAACAACAAAGAATAAAGAGATAAGAATCGTAAGAAAGCTTTTATTGAATAAGAATCGACAACTGTTACAAGTAGAATTGAAGAACTTAGACGTTGAAACGTTCTAAGGATCAGAATTGCTAGTCTAAACGCTAAGTCCTAAATTCTAAGCTAGCAGCCGTCTCTTCTGGGTCTGATTTCGTGTCCTGCTTCTGCCCTAGACCTCCTCTTTATATACTCCTCGTCTCGGCAATCCGATCTTTCCATTTCGCCCAGATTTGACTTAAATCGGGAATTTTCCATTCTTCTCGATCCTTCCTTTTCTTCTGCGGAAATCTTCTATTTCTCTTTAAACCTTCCTTTTATGTTCAAACTTGACTTTTATTTGCCTTCTGCGAGTAAACCGTCAAAATGTTATCAAATCTGCGGGTTAGATTCCGTTAAAATNAAATCGGGAATTTTCCATTCTTCTCGATCCTTCCTTTTCTTCTGCGGAAATCTTCTATTTCTCTTTAAACCTTCCTTTTATGTTCAAACTTGACTTTTATTTGCCTTCTGCGAGTAAACCGTCAAAATGTTATCAAATCTGCGGGTTAGATTCCGTTAAAATCGCGAGATGGGTTTTTATCGCGTTTTAGGTCCTCCCGCGCCGTTTTGCGATAAAACCGTTTTCCGACTTTTTACGGGATCATTTCCTGATCTGACGTCGTTTTAATAAATTTCTCGAGTTAATCGTGAAGTTTTATGATTTACTCGACTTTTTTATTAAAAACACGTTTTTTTACGACTTACTCGGCGTTTTTATTAAAAGCGCGTTTTTTACGATTTTAACGAGAAATCTCGAATAAATCGTATAGTTTAGGCAATGTTCGGTGTTTCGTTTAACCGTTGCCGTTTTATACGATTTCCTCGAGTCGTTTCCGAGAAAACGAAGTTTTACGGTTTTTATCGTAAAACTCGAATGGTAAGTCGGATCGAGATGGAACGAGAGATATTTCGACCGCGATTTAGAACGCGACCTTGTCGAAAGACGTAAGTTTCAAATCGGGAACGCGGAAATCGAGACGCGGAGTGTTCGGGAAGTTTCTTAGATCGCCCATCGGCGATCTAAGGGTCACTCTTTAGATCGCCCATCGGCGATCTAAGCCGGGTCGGCGATCTAAGCCGGGCCCGGCTTAGATCGCCGATGGGCGATCTAGAGGGTGTTTCTTAGATCGCCCATCGGCGATCTAAGCCGGGTCCGGCTTAGATCGCCGATGGGCGATCTAAAGAGTGACCCTTAGATCGCCGGGCCCGGCTTAGATCGCCGATGGGCGATCAAGAAGGTGTTTCTTAGATCGCCGATGGGCGATCTAAAGAGTGACTCTTATATCGCCCATCGGCGATCTAAGCCGGGCCCGGCTTAGATCGCCGATGGGCGATCTAGAGAGTGTTTCTTAGATCGCCCATCGGCGATCTAAGCCGGGTTCGGCTTAGATCGCCGGTGGGCGAACTAGTTGCGACTAGTTCGCGTTTTACGGCTTTTTCGGTTTTTTTGCGGTTTTGTAAAACGATTCTCAAATTTTATAAAACGATCTTCGGATTTCATAGAACGACTTTTCAGTTTCATAAAAACGACCTTCGAGTTTTATAAAATGATTCTCGAGTTTTATAAAGCGATTCTCGAGTTTTATAAAACGATTCTCGAATTTTATAAAACGATTCTCGAGTTTTATAAAACGATTCTCGAGTTTTATAAAACGATTCTTGAGTTTCATAAAACGATTCTTTGAGTTTTATAAAACGATCTTCGAGTTTTATAAAACGATTCTCGAGTTTTATAAAACGATTCTCGAGTTTTATAAAACGATTCTTGAGTTTCATAAAACGATTCTTTGAGTTTTATAAAACGATCTTCGAGTTTTATAAAACGATTCTCGAGCTTTATAAAATGATTCTCGAGTTTTGTAAAATGATTCTTGAGTTTTATAAAACGATTCTCGAGTTTTATAAAATCACTTTTGCGGAAAGTAATGATCTCTCTTTTACAGAAGCTATCGCGGACGTTGATTTCGAGAGTACGGTTTTTGACACCAACAGTTAGCCCCCCTGTCCGCAATTTCTTGAAGAAATTTTGCGGCCGGATGAAGTTAGGTTTTAATCGGAATCTACGGCTGAGATTCGTCTTATTGCGAGAGAGAGCCCCTTTTTTTTCTATAAGTATTGGATCATTACTTCTCATATCTTCCATCTTTCAAGTTTCTCTCCAACTTCTCTCTAGGAAAACTCTTAAGATGTCTTCTTCCCAAGGTGATCAGCAAAACCATGAGGTTCCATCCGGTGACAATCCTCCGGCATATCCACAGGATGCTCGGCTTTCCGAGTTTCTCTTGTTTCAAGAT